>JANIJG010010889.1:7803-23906 GCA_024611175.1 Megaceryle torquata | reverse complement strand
CCCGCCCCCGAAGCCCCCACCCAAAAAACAAAACCCCCACCCCCCGACCCCACCCACCCCCCCACCAACAGAACCAACAAAAAAAAACCCCCAAACCCAACTAAAGAAAAACACAAAAAAACCCCACCAAACCCCCCCAAAACAAACAAACAACCCCTCCCACAAAATCCACCACCCCCCCCACCCCCCCCCAAAAAAAAGTCACAAAAAACAAAACCACACAACACCCCACAAGGTATAACCAAACTTGGTCCTGTTGAACTTAAGCCAAGTACCTTTTACTTCTGTCACTGCACAATCAATCTCCCAAGCACATCATTAAAGATAGGAACAGGAATCCAAATAGAAGATGCCATAAAGTTATGAAAAATGAGCTCTTTATATTTTCTTGCAAGCCTGTCAAGACAAACTCGCTCTACCTACATTATGCTTTCTGAAACACTGTAATTTTCTCAGTGGTCCTCTAAATTCCTTCACTCCGAGGCCTGCCTCATGCTCTTGTGACTGACTCTTGTCATTGTATGTCTGCTTTCTGATGTTCCAGGGCTGCAAAAACCTGTTTCTCCTGAAGATGACAGCATCTTTTCTAGGGTTTCCCATTATTATATTTGAAGATGCCTTTGTGTATTTGCAAATACCTTTTTCATAACCTTCTGAAGTAATGTGCAAATTTGTATCTGCCAAACAACTCTTACTTCTTCTGTTAGCCTATAATTTTAAAAAGGGAAATTGGAGGAATGGAGTGAGACAGCAGAAGGGCTAAATGGGCCCAAAACAGGCTCTGGGCTGACAGTACCTCATACCACTCCACTAAGCGCTCTCTGACACTTTCACTTACTTAGCAAATGAAACATCTAAGTTGTAATGTTTACTTTCAGAAATCTGTATCAGGTCACAAATACATTAAAAAAGAAGAAAATGTCAAAACCCCCCAGGTGTCCAGGCTCGGGAATCAGTCTTCATTAATGTACCTGATAGATATTCAGTACCTAGATATCAGAAACAGACACCATAAAATTATTGGACAAACTACTCTCCTCAACAGCATAATCAATGAAACAGGCTACAGAACCTGGGAAGAGATTTGAAATTGAATAAGCTACTTGCAGTAAGATAAATGTGATGCTAAACACATCCTCCTGTCACTACAGTTACATAATCACTATGGTCAACACAAGACAAAAATTTTCAATTCACCCTAGACATAAAGTGTGTTTTCATTACCAGTGACTGCTCAAAACATGTGTGTGATCCATAAATTAAAGCTGGTTTGGTTTTGTTTTGGTTTTTTTCTTTTTTTTTTTCCTAAATATTTCTTTTTCCCTATGAATATAAAGCACAGGAGATGTATACCAACTGACCTTGTAATTGAAAAACAATTGACTGGAAAACTTCTAAAATTGTAATTTTCTGCTTATTTTTCATCTCACTCAAGATAAATCCTCTTACAATATAAATCATAATTTCCATTAAAAAAAAAAAAAAAAACCACAAAAAACAAGTCCTTAGTTATGCATGTACAAATATCTAAAGAAAATCCAAGCACACATTCATAATTTGCTGCTTTAAAGTATCATTGAAAGTCTCTGAAGTGTTAAGCACATAAGATTTCAATAGGAGTGGATACTGGGATGAAACAAGCCCTTAATCCCACTCCAAAACTAGGCTGAGGAGCCAAATAATTGCTGGATTTTCTAGTTTACCTGACTGAGCAAAGACACAGGAAAAGAAGGGACCCAGCTGGGGACGGGAGGGGTATCTATCACATAGTCTCGCACCAGTGTGGTAACGTATGATGGAAGGTAAGTTCAAAGTGCTTTGCAAACATTTCTCATCATTCCTGTAAGGTAGATCATTAAGTGCTAATATCTCAAATTTTAAAAACTGAGAGAAACTGCACAAATCTACACAGCAAATCAATCATGGGGGCCAGTACTAGAACTTGGCATTCCCAGCTTCATGGTTCACAGGGATAATACTACTAAACATTTTATTCATTGACAGTATTTTTCAGGTATGTTTTTAAACACTGCAACATGAATCTGAAAAGTGCAAAACAGCTATCTACTCCTTAGGAAAGTACGTCATGTTTCTTATCAATAGAACAACAATCATTTCCTTTGTATAAAATACAATTGTGGTGTCAGATGATTATCACCAGTGTCAGGTAACCTTTGAAATTAATAGAAATATCACCTTATCACATGCATATATAGAGAGGATCAAAACTATTTTTTTAAAAATTGACATCTAATGCATACTTTTACCATTGACTTTTACCATTTTACCATTTAATTTCTAAAAAATCTTCTAGTGGACCTAAAATCCTTAGTGTCTGAGGAAACCCAAAGTGGAAATAAGAAGGCACTAATAACTCCCCTAGCTTTAGAGTCATATCTGTAACATATACTCCTCTGCTGAGGGCAGGAGGCAGACAAAAGTCAGCAGCAGGCACTATGTGAATAACCACTGAGATTGTATCAGTAGCCCACCAGCAACATGACAGAATGTGGAAAAATAGTTAGGGTCAACATTTTAAGTTCAGTGAGGTATCTTCTGCAGGGTCTTTTAACAATTTCACACTGAGCTACCCAAGGCCAGGACTGAGGCCTTATCTTGAAGATAGACCCAAATTGTAGTAATTTCTTAAATGTACTCATGTAGTTTATTTGTGTCCTTATTACTACACTGTTCCACCTTTAATTTGGTTAGTGAAACCAATGATAAAGCATCTATGTCAACTGTCAGGTTATGCAAATTTTTGCTTTTCTTCTTAATTTAATTGAAATCTGCAAAGTACACAGAACCTATTATATTTATCACATGTAATATGAGGCATGATTCTGAGAGTGCTGCTAGCCCAAGTAAGAAATCTGCAAGCCACCTGGCTTTCTTCTGCTTGCTAGAATAAATAAATCAAAGAGTAAGCACCCTTCCTTTTTTTTGTAGGTGTCTGAAAACAGCAGCCACTAGCATGAACTAACAGCAATTTGTAATGTCACAGAAACCATTACTACGTCTCTCATATTTTAGAGTAACAATTTTGCATTGTTTAAACTGGAATCACATGTCTAAAACCAGGCCTGCTTGTTTCAACTTTCTTACTATGCAGCTTCCTTACCAACATGCAGTGCCTGTGATTCTTCCAATATTTCTACTAGTGTGAATCAGCAAAGAAAGAAGGCTAATTAACGTGCTGTACTCAGTAAGCCAATGCTATAAATGAAAATACTGGGTACTTTGTGTGGTTTTTGCAATGCAGACACATTAATTGAAGATTAGCAGAAGAACAAGATGGCATAGTTATTGCCCATTAGCTGCTGGAATGAGAATTACGTTGCTGATTTAGAAGCATTAAATTCTACCTGTGGTGCTTCTTGTCAGTAAGAAGCAAAGATCTTTATGGAGCTTCTGTTGCACTTGACTCCACTATACAGTATATCCCGTATGCTGACGTTATGCATAATTTCAGTGTCTAGTCAAACACTTTCAATATGTGCTCTGCTTTTTGCCTTCTAAAAAGAAATAAATTATGTTGAAAGATGAATGAGAGGAAGAAAATTTTTTTTCTTGGTGATGGAGAGCTGGCTTCATATATGTGGGTAAATAAACTTCCAGTACGAATCCCTCAAGACATTGAGTTTACAGCATAAATCACCATCCATCACTGCAGTCATTAAAATAAAGGCCAACTGAATCACCAAGCTGGTTTTCTGCTTTTGTTAATCTGTTTTCTGTCATATCTGTTCTCTTTTCTATTCTCTCACACATACATGCTTTGACTTCTGGAAGTATACACATATCATTCATGTAGCTAACAATGTCTATCTGGCTTGCTATCCATCACACACACACAAAAATAATCTCTTCTGATCCATATAAGAATGACTGTAATTGTCTTTCTAACACAGAGTCCAATAAGGAGTGGAGGAATATAATAATTATAAGAAGGAAGAGTGGATTATAGAATCTATGCAGTCAAATAGCTGCAGTTACTGCAACATGAGCAGGCTTTTTGTTGTATTTTGGTTTGGGGTTAGTGGTTGATTTTCTATTCCCATGAATTCCACATCTGGTAATTTAAAAACACATTTCCTTGCTTAGCAACTGGAAAGTTGGAATCTGTATCTTGAGAGTAAGACACCACTTTTAAGTGGACATCCTTTAGGGAAGAACAGTCTATATTTAGTCTTATAAAGATGTGGATGTTTCTGTCTCCAGCAGCTACAAGGACACTTGAATTAATTCTTTTAATAAGTTTAATGAAAAGGGTCTCTTTTAGGGCACTCAGTAAGTCTTTGGTGGTGCACATGTAACCTCCTTTTGATCTAGAATCAAACACCGAGTCCCATGACATGTTTTAAGTCACAGAAAATGCAGAATTTCTCTGCTTATGCTGGTTGAGCAAGGAAAAGAGCTTGAGTTTTATTCTTTCAGAACCTTTAGTTGGTCACCTATTGGGCTGATTTTCTGTGAAGCAGTCAGGCACTGAAACAATAAACTGATCTAAATCCTTGTTTATCTTTGCTGAGCTGCCACAATTGTGGTTGATGAGTATACTCAATGTATTTGCAAAATCTTGGATATCCTTGTGAAATAGCATTTCTGTATTTTAAAGGAATAAATAACTATTAGAGAGCAAAAAGCAAATCATCAGGGTTTACTAAGAGCATCAAAGATGACAAAGCCACCAGTATAAACCTGAAATAATAGACAAGTAGGGTTGTCTATTACTGTAGCAGAACAAGATGTCAAATTGTTCTAGGAAGTGGTACTTTAGGGAAACTTAATCAGATTTATGTTGTGTTCAGAAATGCAGAATGGCGTATGTTCCTACTCCAGAATATGCCATCTAATCATAAGGGTCAAGACTGCTTGTCATTAAGTGGTACTGAAATTTTATATGATTGGTAATTTTAAAACTGCAAACAAATAGGAAATCTAAAAATTACATCTA
The DNA here is from genome assembly GCA_024611175.1 of Megaceryle torquata. Taxonomy (NCBI): domain Eukaryota; kingdom Metazoa; phylum Chordata; class Aves; order Coraciiformes; family Cerylidae; genus Megaceryle; species Megaceryle torquata. The sequence continues at coordinate 18,949 of JANIJG010010889.1, read as the reverse complement.
GACAAAAAAAGCACCTCAGTAGCAACATCCTAAAACTCACTTGAGGCTGATACAGTGCATAAGAAGCATGTGGATGCTCTCTGGGGTCTGGATCATGGACTATTAAAGCACAGTCAGTTTTGCGCTTACAAATGCAAACATGTTCATTTACAAGGTTATCATAAGGCATGCAATAGAAATATTCTGCAAGTAGATTCTCGAACATAAAATGATTACACAATATTCCTTTGGGTCAAGTGATTAGATTCAAATTCTCTGTTGTAGGTTAGAAAATTGCTTTTCCTTTAGTAGGAGCACATTGCTACCAAATGGAATCTGATCATTCTATTTTACAAATCAAGAAGCTGTACATTTTCTCCCAGCCATTAAAGTTGTTCCAGGAGAAAAATGTAATCTCATAGAACACAAATAAAACCAACAGATAATAATCCAAAAGAAAATTCCCAATGACAGATCTAGTGTCTTCACTGTTCTTCTCCCCAAAGTCTGAATACTCTGAGACACACCAGATGAATCAGCAAAATAATGTATATGAACATATATTCTTTTCCAAGTATCATTTGGGATTACATTTATTATTAATTTTATTCCTAACTCAAACAGAATGTGGCCTCAAAGAAGGATGTGACCTGCTCCTCAGATAGGGATTGCTCATTATTTACACATAACATTTTAAAATATGTAAATGAATATGAGTACAGAGACAATAAAATGTTAGCTTCCATTTCCTGTGTAAATGACCTGTGGCTACCAATATTGGACTCACTTTCTTTTTATATCTGCCTTCAAATGTCTGGTTTGCAGTCATCAACAGCAAGGAAATTTGGTAGAAAAGGTACAGAAAAAAGCAAGAACAAAAAGAGTAGAGGCCAAAGTAGGTCATTTAAATTAAAATTGCTTGGTTAGAATTTTTGAGTAGAGTTTCCTGAAAAAGGATTGCAGTACCTGCCCAGTTTCATGTTAGATATTCAGACTAAATTTGCCTCCTTTTGATGAATATCTGTATGTTATTTACCAATATAAAAATAAAATATCTTCTTTATATGAGGATAGAACCTGTCTATTTCTAGCACTGTTACTTCTAATAGCATTAAATGAAAAAGTTTTTTAAATACTCACATGTCAATTATATTGTTAGTTTTGCAATGCGGAGTTTTGATACAATTGAATTTCTAAAATGAGTTTCAAACTTTCTCTGGAAAATTTCAGGAGTACTGGTATTCATCAAGAGATTAAGGGAAAGGAACTTCAAAATAATATTTGTTGAGGTTGTCCATCAAAAATACAGCCATGTTGTATTGAGATAACCAACTACTGTACTCCTGGAAAGGAGTATGGGACTTGTGAAACCCTGTTCTATGATCCTAATCATATCTGGAACAGTGGAAGTCTTTCTGATCCTCGCCACATATCAGTATCATAAGGATTAACAAGTGTATTAGCGATACTACCAGTATCATCATATAAAATATTTATATTATGTCTTAATATCATTGCATATGACAAGTGCTTCAATAAGAATCAGATGGACAAAAACCATAAGAAGAATTTTAACTCGGGAACAGGTATGGAATGAAGAATGAAAGCATGAAGTCTTGGAACTCAGCACTTCCCTCAAACACATTCTTGACAGTAGAGTAGAAAACCAGATGCGGTAATACTTACGTCATAGCTTGATAAATATATTCAATTCCATAACGCATTGCGAATTCATCTACAATTTCTTGTGCAGCATCATCAAAGTACACCTTCCAGGCTTCATCACCTCTCACTTCAGGGATTTTTACAACACCGTTAGATTTAACTTCCGTCAAGTAATGGAATAGGTTCTAGATGTAAGAAATGTTTCAAATAGAAAATTTTGGCTTTTAAGTAGCATTCTAAAAGTATATCTTAGATAATAGTCATCACTATGTTAATTGCTAGGGGTTTTTTGTTATTGTGTTTGGGTTTTTTTTGGTTTGGGTTTTTTTGGGGGTTTTGGGGGGTTTTTTGGGTGGGGGGTAGCGTGGTGTGTTTTTTTCATTGCTTATCAGGTCAAATCTATGTGCACAAATGCCCTGAACATTCAGTTTTACAAATGGTGGACAATGGGATATTGTGGATACATACTAGTGCTGAACTTTCAGACATATATTATCTCTCTGCTTTCAGAAAGTAGTTGTATTTTAGATTAGAACTTCACTGGGAATCACTGTTTGCAGGAAGATGAATCAAATACAAGGAAATTTTTCTGAAAGACATACTGGTTTATCAGTGATAAACAATGTGGACAAAGGCAATCTAGATGTTAGGGGAATTAAATTTTATATTGTCTGTGCTTCTGCCTTTTCTTACTCTCTCCAAAATATCAATTAATGTAGCAGGAAAGAAGTACCTTACAATTAATAGCTGTATTTCTCCAAGATGGAGAAACAGTTACATCGACATCATGTTAGCAAGCACGTACAGAGCATCAAAAATGCTGAAACAATGGTACTGGGGGAACTTAGCTCACTGCACCTTTTCTTTTTTCTAACCTGCACTGGCAGGAGTAATCTGTTGGCATTACATTGTCTTTGACTCTGAACCTGATATGACGTCAGAAATACAAAGTAGGAAATCTAAAATAAACTTGTCCTGAGGTGTAGGAGGAGTTGTTTCAGTGTTCTAATGTTCTGTAGCCTTTTTCCTTACCCATGCAACAACGGAATAGTAATTTCTATATAGTGTGCTTTCTTTAACTTTTTCAACATACCTCATGTAGACAGGTGTACTGCACATGGTAGGGAGCAACTTTCTCCTCTCCTTCTATTTCAACATTGATTTTCAATCTAATGGCACCAGAAACAGCAGATTTATCCGTTCGCTTTTCTGAAGAGCAGAAAAGTAACACATTAGTAATTACTAAGAGTACATATATGTCATGTGAAAAGCTTTCATAAATCATTCTAAATAAGAATTTTTTTTAAAGTCAGAAAGTCCCACTGTTGAGATGAAAAGAATTTTTTTTTTTTTTTTTAAATACCTCACATGTAGTTCAGGCCATGAAGCAGGCCATATCGAACTACAAAGTAAGGAATCTTTCTTACTTTATCTGCCAATTCAAACCAGGCTGCACAGCACTTCAACCCTTTTCCAATTTCAGTAGAAATTATTTCTATTTTTCATCTGGTATCTGTACTAATTATTATTTCTTTTCATTATTGATATTTTCCTATAGTTCTGAAGACTTTAGCAACAACCTGAACTACCAAGTCGGAGAGAAACTGAAGATGTTTTTAGCAGAACTCAATTACAGAACTGAGATGAATCTTACAGAAGAAATTATGTGAAGAACTCTGTTTACCCTTTCCGCACTAGATTGTTTAGTTGCAGTCTCTCATTGTGGAGGCTACTGATCTTTGATTTAATTTTCACTTTTCCAATACACTCTAGCAGTATAACTGAGTCAACAAGTATTACAATTTTTACGATTCTTTAAAAAGTGCCATGATATGGGTGGCGATCAACAGTACAATTAAAAAGAACTAGTATTCAACAAATCAAGTTGTTTTGTTTGAGTATTTTGCTCCTCTTTCTTCTGTATGATGTAACATACCACAGATGTGTCAATATGTGTATGCAACAGAATAAGATATGCCTTTTTTTCAGAATTGTCATGAGCCATTTATTAGATGCCAAAGGAATAAAATTCAGAATTCATAATGACCCAATTACCTTACCTTTAAAAAATCTCATTATAAATAGGAAATACAGAAAGACTTTCTTTTCATGGTCAATAAGAAATCAGATAGTTCCCTGACACATCTATATCTACCACTGGGAAATGAAACACTAGACAGGGAAACAAGTACTGTTGATTAGGAAACAAATGCTATATTTCAGAAAATTATGTCACATAATTCACCTGAAGTTTTCAGAGAGCAGGTGACCTATGGAAAAATGTAACTATCACATTTCATTATCAAATATCAGAGATTAACTTTTAAATTGCTACTCCAGAACATTTAGTGCACCCAATGAGATTTTTAGAATTAAAGAACAGTTATATTTCCTTTACCTAAATCCAAGCATATATGAGACACACTTTCATTGATTTATTTCTGGTTTAGAGAATGACACTTAAGACTTGCCCAGACAAGATACTGCAGTCATTAAGGACAACTAAGAGCATTTTTTGAGCTTCAGCAGGCTGTCTTCAGTTTGACTATGTATGTAAAGACATTTGATATGTACAGAACTCAAGCAAGCCAGTTTCATGAAGAACCACAGGTGTAAACACAGTGCAAAAAATCAAAGAATGGTATATAAACTAATTTAATTTTAAAAAAGTGTGATAAACATAATGTGGACAACAAGCAAAATATTTGCTAGATTTTTGTATGTATCTTTGTAAATGTATTTTCCATAGAAAGCTACTCTGAATGGGCTAGTCTGAAATGTTGGGGTTTCTTTCTCTCTCTCTCCCTCCCTTTCTCTCTCTCTCTCTCCCTCCCTTTCTCTCTTTCTTTCTTTCAATTTTGCATTCAAATGAAATATTTTCCTCTCATATTGTTGTGATTAGTCTGTTCTCTGTAATTTTTATAGCTCTGGATCAAAAATCAAAGAAGTATCTTTCACTTTCAAATCAACCTGTAATATTTAAGATTGAAAAAGTTGTATATTGGTTCCAAAGCTATATATTTTGAAGTACCAAATCTACGGTTGCTAAGATTCTACCTAAATTTGTTTTAAAAAAAATCAGTAAGAATCATACCTAAATTATACCATACATCCATTTCTCCACTCAGTGTTCTTACTTCAATGATTGTTTGGCCAAGGAAGTCATCTGATTCTTTTTTGAAATGTTGTTTTACTCTAGATTTGATGTCGTCATCTTCATCCCATACTCTCACTTTTATTCTATCTGTAGAGTTATGGCATTCACTGTAAAAATACAAAACACAAAATGTGAGATATAAGCAAGCTACATGCACTTGTATCACTGTCCATTTCATCATCCTTCATTTCCATAAACTTTAACTGCATAAAGTGACAGAATACAAATAACCTGCAACATTCCATTGAGTAAAATGCATTGCCAGAGGCAAATCTACAGTTACTATTTATTTAGGAATGGTATGTAGTATGTACAGTAGAACACAAAAGTAGTAGCCTAGATTGTTATTATAAAAAAGTGAGAAACTCTTGAAGAATTTTTCCAATATCTGGCAGGAAGTTTGGGAAAAAAACCCCAGCAAGTATGCACAAACATCACAGCAGGACAATACAGGCAACCACAAAAAACTAGGGAAATAAGTAGCTGCTTTCTTTAAAAGATATATGACTTTTTCCTTCATTCCCTGGTAAGGAAAAGGAGTAGGGATGGCATGCCTTATAGTAAAAAATACCTTGCAAATTTAAGTGGCTTACTAACTCCTTATGAGTTGAGTGGATTTGAGAAACTACTGGATGTATGAGTGTGTGAGGTGGCTTCACTTGCAATCTGCAGAGTTCCCAGTGGATAAAAATTACTACTCCCAGCTTCTTCCTGCATATATTCGCACAGAAATTGAAAGGAAACTTTGCTGTTGCTTATTTCTATAAGCCACAGTGAGCACTGTTTACTGTTGGTGAGTGTTGGCTTTTGATGACTTCATTGGAATATCCTAACATTGCTTGCAGAAGTCTGGCAGTGAAAAACTTTCTGATGACATGCAATGGCCAGCACAGGCCATCAGTTACAAGCCATGTCATACTCATGCATCCATATTAACCAGGGTTTTTATATATCTGTTCAGTAATACTACAAAATTATTTTATATATTATGAATCTGTTTATCTATAATTATAGCTTTAAAGTATAGCAGCAAATTTTAGTATTCAGAAAGGTCTTAGTTTGACACCAGATTAAGAGTTCTTACTTGAATTCTATTCTAAGCACTATCACTGCTCAGTGATCTGTCTCAGTGTTTCCAGAATTAAAACAGTAATACTATAACTTATCTCCCAACTGGCATCCCCCCAGGGGTGTTCTAAGAATTAATTAGTGATGGTAATGGGCTTTGAAAGTATAAAGTGCTTTAAATGGTATCATTACTGTCAAGGCCAATCAGTCATTAAAAATGGCACACACTGCTTTTACTCTGCCTCATTGTGACACCATTCAAGTATCACAGAAATGCTTGTGTCTGACTGTATTCCAAATTCTAACATTGCAGATCTCTCTGGTAATTAAAACCCACATTGTTCTGTGATTAGCAAAACTAATGAAGCCTAGTTTCTTTTTGCCTCATGACTGGCTTCCCTGACATTTAACAAACTGCAATCACCCCTTGAATCTTGTCTCATAATTGGGATTTTTGTAAATTACCCCTTTATATAGACTCCTTTCTGTCTATTAGGGGTGAGCTCATACTGAGGACACTGTTAGGATCTCATCTCTGTCTGACTCCCTGTTTTCATAGAACATGATGAACATAGTACAAGATGAAATTTCTCTGACTGACCACAAAATGCAAAAGATATTGGCAAAGACATATAAAATATAGGAAGACACAGATGAATCAAACAAACATTTTTGCCCTAAGAAACTAGGCTAAACCCAGAAAACATTTAATTTTCCTAAAATATAGCCCTGAATTACTGATTCACATTGCTAGAATCCTGAACTGCATTTAGCTGTGCAAATAGAAATATTAAAGAGTGTCATAAGGAGATCCATCACCGGTGAGGTACTGATATGACCCTCATCACCATATCTGTTCTATTAATAGAAATCTTGTTCCTGCATTGCTTCTGAAAGAGATATTGCATATAAAAAAAAATCATTAAATGGTACTTTAGTACAAATACTGTATTTTTATTGTTCTGAGACAACACCGATTTCCTTCTGATGTGCATTTAGCTGATTAAGGAATATTTATTCAGATGATCAGGGTGACTTCACTTTTCCCTGATACCTTCATTTGTCTCTCCTCACATCTTTTGCTCCTTTAATCTTAGGTTAGTGAAACATGGCTTACTCACATGTTCATTTTTGTGTCTAAACCTTTAGCGCTGAGCCAGCTCTGCTACACGTTTGTAAAGTTCCTGTGCAAGATCCCAAAACTGGCATAGATTGGTGATGCAAGAATGGAAGGGTGAATGAACACATATTTCTACCAGCCAGCCCTGGGGCACTGAGACTGCCGGGAGATTTACTATTAAAGTTACTTACCTACCTAGCCTCTCAGACAGAGCACTATATGAGATGCACATTCTGTTTTAGTCACTGGTAACACCTGTGCAGAAGCTCTGTGGCTTTGCCAAAAGCACTGGGTGGGATTCCTACTTTCACTTGCTCTGTCCAGGGAATTCAAGGCAAAGACAACATATGCTATTTTCAGTGTTTCTCTTCTAGCCATTCCATTTTATATGCACGGTTAAAGTGTTCAGTAAGGTGTGATACAGGAAGAAGTGAATTGTTCTTTAGCACACTGAGAATGAAGGTATTGATGCTCGCGAAAGCTGGAAAAGCTGAAGTATATTCAGAGATGCTAAATAGAAGAGATAGTTCTAATAATTTATCAAAAATCTATTAATGTTATATTACTTCTACATTTACAGAATGCTGCACAGACTTGAAATAATCCTCACCGCATTTCTGTTTATACTAACAGAGTAATAAAACAATGTAACATTAACTACTATAGTAGCCTAATGTAAATTTAATGTTAGGTGCACTGACATGACCTGATTGTACACCTCACACCTAAGGGCTCTGCACCCACTGTTAAAATAACTATGCTACTATTCTTCTTTCGGTATATAAATAAATGCAAATGAATGAAGAAGCTAGTAAAAAATGTACTGAGACTAATTTCCTACTCTTCAAAATGAAATGCATTCACCATAACAGCATTCTTTCCTTGTAGTCTTCAGCAAAAACTCTTATGTTCACTAACAAATTTGCATACTCCAAACAGTTAACCTAGGTGGAGAGGGGTTTTTTTACCCCAACTCTACAAGAGTTATTTCTATATCTTAAAGAAAATATCTTCTTCCAATAAAATACACTATTCTGGTGAAATTCTGTAAGCAAATCAGGCTGTGTCTGACTTGTAGAAAATTACCTTGACTGACAAGACTTTGCCTGTTCACTTCCTGCTTTTCATACCTTGTATCATATTTTTTTTTTTCTAAATCAACTTTCAACCAACCATTTCACAAATGAATAATCCAAAAATCAAACATATACTAATTTTAATCATCATTCCAAAGAAGTTTAGAAAAATCTTTCATATCATAAGAAGATTAAAAAAATCTGTTTATAACACTCTGAGCACTCAGCAAACTAGTTCTAGAGTAGACAGCTAGTGGTAGAAAACCTTTGAAGAACTTGTAATTTCATAGGAAACTTTTCAATGCCACAGATAACAATCAGGTCATTAAAAAAAAAAAAAGCCTCAAAAAAGACAGAACAAAGAAATGCAAATAAAGGAAACATTATACTATTCTTACTGCAGTTTTAGAGTTGGGATAATGATTCATAAACAGGTCAAATCAATCTACAGGTACCTTCCTTACTTTTCTCTCATAGTACACATGCCTCCTATTCAAAATGTATTCAGCCTTCTTTTTCTCCTGAAGCACTAGCATGCAGTTTAATTCCTAACAGTGGTTATTAAATTAAAAAAAAAAAAAAAAAAAAAAAAGAAAATAGATAGCAAAGTGTGAGATAAATTTATTCTATAAACATTCTCTCTGCTTTCCAATTAGGATTTCCAAGATCCAAGTAATGTTCACCTACATAACTCTCTAGAAATTCATATGCAGAGCCAACATGACTTGGAAGTCACTCTGGTTGTTGATGGACAAGCCTAAACATCTTTTAATTTGTTTTCAACAGACTACTTCCACTGAAGACTGACAGCCTGCCTAAGAGCACTTACTGAAGAATGACTGTGGCCTGCTGTAAGAGAAATATACAACCTGTTACAAAACTACCCGCATTCTTTTTGAAAATACACTCACTAAGACACTTAAAGAAAACATGATGCATACCACTTCACAATACTAACCAGAAATACACTTATGATTCATATGTTCTGAGTTTGGTTTCGGTTCATTATCACAAGCAGCTGCTGGCACAAGCAGTTGGGAGAGGCCATAACCAGGATAAAGAACTGAATCAGCCAAAGGGATAATTGATACCTTACTGAGTCATGCCCTGTATGAGGGGAAGGCTGTCCCAGGGTAGGGGCACCTATTTTCAACTTGCTTCAGTGTGTAGGGTCAGTGTGGCCAGAACAGGGAAAGTGAGCATCTTGGGTACAGGTACAGCCTTCCTGGCTTCTATTACTTGCTTTGTCTATAATTCCATTACTACTATTATTAGTACTGTTGTTTTATTAACCTGTCCTTATCTTAGCCCCCAGGGACCCACTTTTTTTGTTTTCTTTCTCCCATTCTAATTCTTATCTCATGGGAGGTGGAATGTCTATGGAGAAATTGATGGGTGAGCAGCTGCATGGTATTTACTGCCAGCAAAGGTTAAACCATGACATCATATCATTATTTCAGATAGGTATTGTTTTAGTTGTAGAACATTACATATACCTTAGATATCTTCCACAAACTAAATGAATGAATTTTGGTGGACAATATTTTGTTCTTTCAATTGCTGTATTCATTCAGTGAGTCAGCATTGACTTAATCAGAAAATGGATTACAATCAATGTGCCACTTGGCTGCTTAAACTACAGATGTGAAAAAGTAGCTCAAAATGTAGCACAGATTTAAAGAAAAACCCAAACATAGCAAATGACAGATCACTGGCTTTTGTGAATCCCCTTACAGAAAAAGTAAAATGAATAAATTTTTTATGTTGGCTAATGCACATAAAACAATCCAAGAGTTGAACCTTGCTAAATTCTTACTCCATCTTACTCCCTTGTACTATAATATCATGGATGCCACATGCTCTAGGTGGGCACTGGAAAACAATAACAGAGCTTTTGTTCTAAAAGTATAATGAAACCACAGAGTCATGGAAGATAGCAGTAAAATAAAGTTCAGGAAAACATTTCTTGCTACTATTACCCTCATATTTATTGTTATCGTCATTACCGCAAGCCAGAACCAGATACACACGTAGCATTCCTATAAGAAGTCTGTCCACTGTTCTTAAGTGTTCAGAGACAGTTCCATAGTCTCGGAGGAAATCTCTGTTCCAGTACTTCACTAAGCTCACTGTTGGCAAAGTGGTTTTTTTTGAAGTCTGATTTAAGCCTCTCTAAATGGAATTTGTGCCTATTACTTCTTGATCTACTATAACAGTAAGCATGGAAAATAGATTATTCCTTTCCTCTTTGCAGGAGAAAGGATGTGTTTAAAGACATCCTTACCTCCACTACTTCTCTTCTCTAGTCTGGACAGTCCAATTCTTTAACAGTGTGGTCACAGGCCATGATTTCTGATAAAGTAGAGTGAGACTAATTATGCCTTTTCTTGCATTAGTTTACTCTGTCACAACAAAAAGAGAGTTGTATAAAATTAACCTGGATTGACAGCAGTTTGGAAAAAAAAAAAAAAAAAGAGACCAAATGTACTATGAAACTGAAAAACATTACTGCTGAACAAACAATTTACCACTGGAATTTATTTTGGGATGAGGCTGTGAGTTATTTTAATTAGTAGGATGTCTTTCAGAGACTTGGCTTCTTACTGAGGAATTTTTAGTATGGATAAATCTACTAAACTAATTTTCAAGTTTCTATTACCCAATTGGTTTTGTGTACTGCAATTCTCTGTTATATACTCTCGCTTATGGAACAATCTTTAAGCCATTTTCAAAATTCTCACAAGACCATGCTTAGATATCACTGGAAACTGGAACACCATTTAAACAGTTAACCAATCCTACTGTCTTCAGATACAGTGAAGATTCTATTTTACAAGTCAGTTCAGTTGATCAAGAACGCAGAAGATGACAGTAGGTAAAGTCTTTAGTAAGGTCTTCTTGTATTTATTTCCTATATATGGCTTGTTTATAATAAATACTGCTTTAAATCAATTGACAAATAATTCCTTTGCAGTATAAATTAATTGCGCAAGTGCTTGTCCTGGTTTGGGTGAGAAGAGAGCTGGTTCTGTTCAGGGATTTTACTTTTCAGTTCAGTTCTTCTAACTCACTGCACTTTCG
>JANIJG010010888.1:31837-43664 GCA_024611175.1 Megaceryle torquata | reverse complement strand
AGGAAAGGAAAGGAAAGGAAAGGAAAGGAAAGGAAAGGAAAGGAAAGGAAAGGAAAGGAAAGGAAAGGAAAGGGAGAAAACTATAAAAGACTGGATCATAATACATCCATTGGAAAATACTACAGCAAAAATTAAGTAACCTCAGCTGTGGAAGAGGAAAACTTGAAATGAAAAACCAAATAAAAAGCAGGCAAAAAAAATGCTCCAAGAGTTTGTTTCAACTTTACCAAGAAACAAATCCAAACACTTAATTTGGGTTTCACAAATGAAAGTAAATAGGTATTATAGCTTTGCCTGTTCCTGGCATATCAAGGTACTGCACTGAGATCATTCTCATCAAGATCTTTACCAACAACCACAACCTTTTTTGCTCAGTAATGAATAGGACCTCTAGATAACAGGCACAAAACTAGGCCAATTTTTTAATACACTGCTTTGGCAGATTTTGAGGAGTTCAATTGCTGTGTCTGTATGATACCTAAAATATTGATTTGATTTATCCTCATCTGGATTAGAAACCTGGTCTGTCCTATCAGTTTCCAAAACACAAACAGTGACCCTCTTTCAAATAGTTTTCATAATACTGCAGTATAATAAATAAGTGACAATTTCCAAACTACAATATGCAGAAAACTCAAAGCCCACTTATCTTTTACCCTTAGAAAGAAAGCCAGCAACCTGGCTTTTCAAGCAAGAATAAACTATAATGCAGTCAGAAACTCAGATCACAACAGATTTTCTCTGAAGGAAACACATGAAATACACACTTCCATAATCTAAAAGATCTCATACATTCTAGAAGCATTCCACCAGAAAATTGGATAAATATTTTAAAGGTGTTCTACTTATTTGAACCACATTAGAATTTAATTCAACACAAGAAGAACCTCATGTCATCACACTGCTGCCACTCCCCCAAACAGACACCAGAATCTGTGCTGGAAAATTAATTTCTCCAACAGCCTTCTCAGTAAATTCCTTTTGAAACAGCCTCTCCGGAGTCTGATGTGCACTGAATGAATTCAGTTGAATGAATTCAGTTGAATGAATTCAGGTTGTGCCTCAAGTCACAATATATGATTGCCAAAGACCTCCAGAACCAGCACAAAAATACTCCCTAAATCAAAGCCATCAAAATCCTAAGACTCTTTACTTTCATTTCTTAGAGGCTATTATATCTCATCCACTATATTCAGTACCTTTAACCAAAATTATGTGTGTGGAAATAAATAACCATTAAAGAATGAGAATAAAGGATGCAATGACTCAGCTACCAGTAGGGGAAAAAAAGTATTTGAAAAAATAATTTCTTGATCATCTCAGTCTAGATCTTGACAAAATAGCTTACAAAGACAAGCTTGGGAACTATGTTCATTATTTTATGAAATAGCAAATATCATGGAATCAATAGGAATATTGTTTCTAGGGCATAAGTAACCACGCAACCTCCACACATAGACCACATGCAGCTAATGTATATTTTAGCTGAATCTTTCTCCCTGTCTCTGGCAGACAACTCTGTCTCCCCCAGTTCCATGTTAAGAGTCCCTTCTCTCTCAGTCTTGCTGATATAATATCTAATTAAATCCAAACAAATTTGTTCACAAATTGTATTTATCTTTGAAGTTTGCTTTTTCTACTTCAGACCTGAGGGGCCTGCATCCCCAAATGCTTGGTCTGCTCCATATAATATACTGCCTACTTGCAAATTTTACCTAGTGAGAACAACTTCTTCCCACCCTAAAACTTTCCAGTTTAAAATGATCTTCAGCAAAACTGAAGACGAAATCTCTTATAGCTGTCATATTTTAGGTATCTGAGTATACTGTTACTCGTTCTTTAGCTGATCTGTCTCAGTGTCTCATTCCCTGTTTGTTGGTAGAAGTGTACTGGGCAGTGTTGTGCAAGGCCTAGATGGCTGATGAACCTTCCCCTGTAAAGCTCTTGAAATTAAAAGGGGAAAATTGTTATTATCTAAGCTGATGCTAGCAGATGTCATAGTACATTTCATGTCATAGTGCATTTCACCCTCATTTCTGCAAACCAACATGGTTTTTCTTTGAGTTATAGTATATTTTTAGGTACCTTTCTTGTGATGACTTCGGTCTATTACATATCTATGGCTACTTAAAAATTGCGCATGTAGTCTAAATTAGTCATGTAGAGTCCTGTTTGGCTTCTGTGGGCTCTATATCCACTGGTATTACACACTTTGTCCAGAATGTTCATCACATTTTGAAATAAGTGTTTGAAAGAGGTGAGACAGATTGCTCCCATTAGATTGAGAAGTTACCACATCCCTTGGTACCTTGTTTGAGTCATTGGCTACAGACTCACATTACAAATATTTCACTGTATTACTGATAAGAATATTCTAGTGTCAGACTTCAACCTTTTTGTCAGCTCTTCACCAGTTTTGGGGTTTTTTTTCTTTAACTTTATTGGGAAAATATTTCTATGTAATATGTTTATAATAAAATTGTTTTCCTTTCATTAGACTCCAAACCTCTGCTGTGCTCAGGTAGATTAGCAGTCTCATTTAGATGTCTAGAAATGAAAAGTTTTACCCTCAGTTTCAAGCTGAGTTCATAGTTTCAATAAAGTAATTCATATTCTTCACCAGGAACACTGACCAGATGGATATATTCATGAATCGATCTTTTTAAAACCTCTAGAAATCTTTGTACAACCTTAAGTAAATTGCAACCCCCCCAAAAAATAAAAACAAAAACAAGCAAAAAACAAACAAACAAACAAAAAGTGTGAGCCTCTTCTTTATTAAATAATAGCTTTATTCTGGCTGTTTTCCAGTCCTTGCAGACCTTATTCAATCAGTGGAAGTTTGTCTATATTTTTTACAGTACTCCATCCTGCTTGGAAGTATGTTGTGGGTTCCTTATCAATTAGCTGTTTCTAAGATTCTGAATGATCATTCCTGATCTACTTGGTAGGCTTCCTCATGCTGTAAAAGTGATATTGGCAAATATCCATTTTATTCATTTGTTGGAATGGAGGGAGAATAATTGTTTAACCCCTGATATGGGTCACATTTTTTATTATCATTCTCAATACATGAGTTGCATAAGGCATTAAAAACAGACTACTTTTCTACCCAAGGGAAAAATTTACATTTTATTAAAGCTATTGACTTAAACTAAGCCATTCTAATAATGATTGTCCTTCTAAACATAGGGGAACAAGAAATAGTCTTATTCAAGCACTTGCTATAGACACACAGAAAACTTTGTATACAGAAAGGCTTAAACAGGAAAGGTGATCAATTTTCTGCAACAGAAATCCTGATTTGTACCCATCTAAAACTTTGTCTCTACATTGAAAATTTAGAATACATACTACAGCGAATGCTGTAAGAGATCCCAATACACATTGTTCATTCATTATCAGTTTGTCGTTTTCCCTTCAGATTTTCTGCTTGTTTCGCCTTTTGGTGTATTCTTTGCTTTACGAGTCTGCTGGAAAGGAAACAAAGCCATGAGACATAGGTCTGCCACAGGCTGACCAAAATGCTTAAGGTCGGCATTTTGACACACTACCTTAGCAGATCAAGGTGTTTTTTAATGTGTTTCCTTGTGTTCTGCACAACAATGAATTCTGATATGATTGTGTAATTAATGTTCACAAAATATGCAGCAAGGACATACATATTTTAGTGTGCAGAATATTTTACTAAAATTGATGGAACTAGATGATCATAACTAATGTAAATGTTACATATTTAGTATTTAACTGTTGATCTGTGTGCCATCTGCTCTCTCTTTTTATCAATAAAATAAACAGCAGAAATTTTTTTGGTTGATAACTTTCCAGCTAAAGGCATTTCCTTGAAGCACTAAAGCTGCCAAGCCCACAGGTTTATACAGCTTTAACCATATCTGTTCTTTCCTGCTTCTCATTCTGGGACACGGGTGTTATTCATTTAACTTGAGGCCATTGCTCCTACCCTTCTTTATAGGATCAGGTTCAAGCATACAGTCAAGATCTTTCTTTGTCTTCACTTTCCTTCTTTGAATGCAACATAGGCACAACATTTTGGGATGGTATGGAGTAACTTCAAAGGAAGGACTGAACTGAAGAACAGATGAAATTTTTCCTTATAAAACCTATTAGAAAGATATACAGATTTTTTCTTTTGCCTTTTCTCCCTTCTGCTCCCCCATTAGATGAAAAAAATACACATGGGACAATTACATAAGAAGTTTTGACAAACTTTCATATTGCAGCTTGCCTTTTGACTCTGTACATGCAAGCTTCTAAGCAATTCTGATAGCCAAATAAGAAAAACCCTACCTCAGTTATAACTTGCACACCAGACTGTAATGTCTATGAAAGGTTACAGCTAGACTTGCAGAAAAGAACACTGTAATTATATATAGTAATGGCATTATAATTGCACTATAGTAGTTGCATTACTATATAGTATTATGGAGTGATTTTACTGGTGGTAACAAAAAGTGGTGATTATTTTGACCTAAACTGGTTGAGACTTTTTAAGAGCTAATGATAACAAGTGGCTCCCAAACCTTGTACCTGCCAGTACAGGGAATCTGGTGGTCTGCATGGGGCTATGGTAGCTTGCATGTACAAGAGTAAAGAGTGGTAAGTAGTAGTCAGATGTGTATTTATATTGAAATACAGATATTTGTATTCAGATATTTGTATTGAAATACATTCAGCTCAAATATCTGCACAATAAACACTGATGTGAATAAATTAAGAAACAATAAATAAACACAAGATCATTGGTAGGTCTCACCATGAAAAGGGAGTGCTAGCTTTATTTATTTCATGAGTATAAATTGATAAAAGCCAGAATCCAGAATAATGTATCAAGGTACACATTTTAATTATCAGCCAGGGGCCTATTCCTCTAATTAGGCTTTCCTCCATATTCATTTCATATACCAGCTTTGCTGATGGCAGAGAAAGGCTGATGTATATTTAGGAACCGGGGGGGGGAAAGAAAGAAAAAAAGAAAGAAAGAAAGAAAATAAAAGAGGAAGAACGGGGAATGAGCTAACCAAGCACTAAGTAAGGTTCTTGCCTTGCTTTCATCTGGGAAATGTCTGAAGGGACCTTTTCTTCAAGCCACTTGGGAAGAGTATCTGAGGATACTTAAAGTCTGCCTCAGGATAAAGCATGTTCTAAAATCAGATGAGAGAGATCTACTGAAGCCACCCTATTGTTGTAATTTATTCATATTCTGTGCTTTAGTTGTGCAACTGAATCACTTCAAAGGTGATTGAGAGATAAGGGCAAAGAAAGAATTACACTAATGAACGTCTGTGTAACAGAGACATTAATCAGAATTTTAGTCCCTTCCTGATTAGGGGATAAGAATGCAACGATTTGAGATACAATGCACACAGAAAAAGGAATATCTGACATTGTTGTCTAGTAATGTGATCAAAGGAAAAATTAGCAGAGCTGAGCTAAACTTAAAGGCTTTGTAGACCCTGCCTGCTTTTGACTGCAGTCTCCTCCTGCTCTCCACCCTCAGATGAAGAGCAGGTGGAAGAGCAATAACTGACAAGCTTGTTTTTGAAGCATTTATTTCACAATGATCAACAGTTCAAGTTTAATTAAACACGTGTAGAAGAAAGAGTGAAAAAGACTTGATTTTTTTTTTGGTGGTACTTCTTACCAAATGCCCCCGGAGTCAGTGTAATAAGGTTTGTACATATTCAT
Source organism: Megaceryle torquata (assembly GCA_024611175.1). Lineage (NCBI taxonomy): Eukaryota > Metazoa > Chordata > Aves > Coraciiformes > Cerylidae > Megaceryle > Megaceryle torquata. The sequence goes on along the minus strand of JANIJG010010888.1, from coordinate 37,958 downwards.
TTGCATATTTTGATATTGAAGATAAAACCCAAAAAAGCAATGAAAGTAAAACTACAACAGAACTTGATTATTTTTTAAGAAAATATGAGGAACTTTTTCATGACATTCTTCAGAACAAGAGGTAGGAGAATGAGTAATAATTGTGGCTAATACTAATAATAAATTTTACCATCTGTATTTTAATTGTGTCAGATAAATAGACTGAGACCTGCTGTAACTTTTTTTTTTCTTTTTTCTTAAATCACTTTATAAACATGTTATTAGGAAAAACTACAGATATGCTGGTAACATAAAGCAATCTCTCATGTACTTAGAGCCTGGAAGTGATGAGTTGTAGGTGGAGCCTCACCCAAATATAACAGTGAGAAAGGCAAAACAACCTGAAAATAAAAGTGTTGATAAACTCAAGAGGAACTTGTAATCAAGTCTTTAGAAGGGACTTTAGTGCTGTGTATACAGCAGTTTGTCATTTTTCTTGTCTTATTTAAAAATAGCTCTTTAGATTAACTGAACTCCTGCCTTTGAGCTACTGAACAGTAGCTGCTTTTTGAAATGTCATGATAATTGGACAGTGATTTAAAAAAAAGCCCAGTAAGTCCCACTATAACTCACTATAACTTCCTATTGCTAAGGTACTGCTCACTAATTACATGCAGATGTATTTGTGCTCAGTGATTTATTATTCTTCATCAGTGCACAAAGAGAAAAAGCATCTCTTGACTCTCAGCCAGCACAATAAGGTATATGATATTTTCCTGCTGTACATGAACTTCTCTGTCTTTTTTCTTTTTTTTTTTTTTTAAGCTTTAGGTGACTGAATGATTCTTCAATGAAAAAGGAAACTTGATCTCCATCACCAATATACAATTTCTCATATATTGGCTGGTACAATTTGGGGAAATCTTAAAAAATCTGGAATTTATCAAGGAAAGTCTAACACACACATGCACACACACACACACACACACACACACACAAAAAAGCAAGAGAACCTGTAACTCATTGCATTGGAAGACTGTTTCCCCCTCTGTGTAACTGTCAGATTTCAGTTCATTGTTGCACATGCCTTATGTTGGTAACTCTCTCATTCAAACCCCAGCAACAAGTTTAATGCTTATTTCCTGCTGTCTTCTGAAAAGGCAAATCTTTCTACAGGGCAAAGTTCAACCTACTAGTCAGCTTAATCTCTTCTACTTTCACCTGCTTCTTTGCTGATCCAAGCTTCTGTGACTGAAGATATGGCCTCATTATTGTGTAATATTCGGATAAAACAATTCCCTCCAGTTTAGGATTCTTGAGTGGGAAAATAAAATAATGATTTTATAACAAGGCTCAACTTTCTGCCCTTATTTGAAACTACAGAACATACATATAAAACACATGGGTCGTTATGTTGTGAACATCCCAGTTTTTACTAATAGAAAATAATTTGCTAGCATGGGTGAATGTGAAAGAATTAAGTTCTCTGAGAGGGGATGGGTTTGCTTAAAATTTTCAGGTGAAAAATTGCAGGCACACATCCACTTCAGGTTATTAGATCTGTTGACCTTAACATCTTCTTATTATGGTTTCCTGTTTCTATTTAACTATGGGGTTTTGTCCTGAAGAAAAGAGATATTATATATGCCACTGCGTGTGTTGAATGTTTCCTTGGTGCCATTCTGTGGTATTTGCAGCTCTCTTTGACATTATCAAATGGATTGACATTTCAAATATTTGCAGTGCTCAGCGGGTACTAATTCAGTGAAGATGAACCATGGGTTGCTCACATAGTGGCACAGCAAGTGATGTGTGTCTATTTAATCACAGCTGCCAAAATGAGATCAAAAGGCACTGTGTTGTTAAACCCTTAAAGCTGCTGTCACAGCAGAGAGATCAGGAGGGGCCCACCACAGGAAGCAGAGTAAGGAAGAAACTTGGGCTTGCTGTAAATGGAATTCTGCTGTTGGCTGTGTCTCGGTCTGCTTTGAGTGAAGATGACTAAAGGAGGCATTCTAGAAAGCAGCTGCACAGATGAACTGCACCTGGCCAAAACTGTCTCTTATGTGGATTTGTCCAGTGCCAGGAGGACCAAGAGACATGTCATTAAATGATTTTGTGTGATACATTCTTCCCTAGATAAATAACAGTTTTAACCTCACTTACAAATATTATTTAATTTCATTAGTTTTCCCTCATAAACAGTACTCGTTCAGCTTCTAGCTGGTGTTCTGCATTGTGCCAAAGTTTCCTGCAAGGTCATAGTTTAACCACAGCAGATACTTATTTGCCCTAGACCAAGATCTTGGTCGGTTTTCCTTTACCTGCCTGGTACCTTCTTTTCTAGCCAGGAGAGGGCAATAGCATCCACCAGCTGCTGTGCAGGAGCAGGAGCAGTCTTATAAGTGAGGTAGATGATGATATAGAGGGTGAGGAAAGAATTGGTCATGAAGTAAGTGTTGCCAACAGACTGTCTGTCTACTTTAACTGCTTTGCAGTCATTTATATTTTTAGAAGCATTAAGCCTGTCATCTTTTCTAAATATTATGCTTTAAATTGGCACTGTATATAACATTTAGTTTTGATTTAGTTAATTACTGTTTATAGTGCTTATTCTTAATGGGGAGCTTGTGTTTTCAGACAGGAACTCTTGCAGTCTTTGTGTGTGTCTCTTCTTTGCCATTCCCATTTCCATTCACTGGGTCTTGCTGCTCCATCCACAAATATATTAGTTACAGACCATGGGATTTTAAGTCTCTCTTGTGAGCTAACAGAACCCAGTTTTGTCAGTGGATTCACTGTCTCAGGAGCACTTTCTTTGCATTGAAGATGTAATTTCTTCCCAAAGGCCACAAAAATAATATGGCAGGCAGAAAAGACATCAGGTTAGCAAACCCTGAGATTGCTCTTTTTGTAACCATGTGAATAGTTTCTTCTCCATCTGACTTGAATACCAACTGTTCTGCATAACTATTGGCTACAAATAAGGTAAAACCAAAGAAAATTCTATAGCTTGTGTGGGATAGCAAAACAAAGCAATCTGAACACTAGCAAGATGTTTGCTTAAAAAAAAAAAAAAAAAGATAGATACAATTCTTTTACTCCCACTCTGCAGAGGAATGATGTAAATGCCATTTTAGTAATTCAACTCACCTAGGATTGAACTCATTCACAATGATCCATAAGTATCACTCATTCTATCATTATGCCCGTACTTACAAAAAAAGCCACCTATTTCCAGTAGTAATACTTATTATTTAAATTAAGAAGATTAAGAAGGATAATTGTAGTGTTCTTATTCCTTTTTTTTTTGGTGGTGGTGGTGGTTTGTTTTGGTTTGTTGGGTTTTTTTCTTGATACCAAATAAGAATATTAATTTCAAAATAGAAAAAGTAGAGCTATTTCTCTCATTTCTTAATTGTTAAAAAAATGAAAAGGAAAAAGGTGAAATATTACATTCAAACCCTTATTTTTCTTTCTGAAATCATTACTGTGAGCAATCTCTCAATTACAATTCACTTTATGTCAGGGAATGGATTCTTAAAAGTACAAAATTCTCAAGGAAATTCTCTTCTTTATAGCTTTACCATTCAGGACTCAGTTGACAACTAAAATTACTCACAAGGTATGAATATACATCTAAAAGAAAAATATATTCTGAAACTGTCTTCCAATGTCTGCATGAAAATAACAATTTAGATATTCTATAGAAATTTAAAATATGTTATTTTAATCATGTTATTTCTGTCCATCACTGTCTTATTTGTGGAAGTTTTTCATTCTATTAGCTTTATTTAGGATAAATTGTTTAGCCATCATCAGACTGAATATGGAAAGTTCACCTTCTTTACCCCCTAAATAATTGAAAAGCATGCATGCTGAACACATACTTATTATTTTGATTATTAAAAAAAAGTAAAGAGAGGAATTTTAATAATAATAATCTTGAATAAAATTCAAGATGTTTTCTGTAGAACAACTGGTCTGGAACTGTCTAGGAAACCAATATTTCTGTCTTGTTATTGGAGAGATGAATGGCATTAAACGTATAAAAATGTATAATGAAATACTGGCAACAGAGTGAGTGACATCAACAAATACTGTTTTTTAAATTTTTTATTTTTCTACAAATAAAATGAAAGAATATATCTGAGCAATATCAAACATCACACAATGAAATACCATTCTAAACAACAAAACAAAACAAAACTATTTAGGCCATGAGGTCGATAAAAATGAAAGTGAACTTTAGCACCTTGAGAGGCAGAATTCAGTGCATGCCTATGTGCCTAGGCTTGTCCTACCAGCATGACACTCTTCTAACCATAAAATAGACATGCACATTCAGTTTTACCCGTTTTCTGTGGTAAGTTGACACTTCCAAGCCTGGAAAGGATCTATAAACATCTTCTGACTGCTTTCAGGCTTTCCAAGGTATAAATATGGATTCCAGTCAAATTTCAATGGAGGACTGACTTGGTCTTTATTTTGTATTAATCTTTTCACCAATAGGTAACTAACTTTCCTGTTAATAATTACATGAAAAAGAAAGTTTAGTTCTACCCAGTATGTAATTACATAGTGTTTAAGAATTCCATGGGCATATCACTGCTACTCTAATGCATTCAGATCTGGCATTCTCTGATGTATTCAGAACCATCATTATATTTAAAAGATGTTATCTCAACATGTGAAAGCATGGCTCAGACATATCTGATATGTGATCTAGTTAGGATCCTTAATCTACAAAAAAACCAACCCAAAACATTATGTTTCTCTAAAAGGAGTTTTACGTTTTCTGTAAGACAGCAGGACATCTGACTGTTAGCTGCTGTTAACATCCTCGAGGCTATCAGGTAACATCAGCACTGCATGAAAGCTTTTGGTAAGTGTGTTGTGAAGATGGAAATTTTATCAAGAACATTCATTTATATGGCTACTTCAGGGAAAAGCAAAGATAGACACCCGAAGCCCAGATTAAAATTCAGATCTGTTTTCTCATTTCCACCATGCAGCTGAATTCTCCCTCCTTTATTTCATGGAATGGATTGCCACTGACCTGTATTTCTCTTCCTCTGTCATAAGCAGATGCAGGTGATAAAAACAGATATGCACATTCACTTTGAATCTGCAGAGGTTTCCCGTTCAAAACAGTTCCTTCCAACTCTGAAGAAACATTTTCATGCCCTGTGGGGAGAGATGAGGAAATAAATCACACCACTACTTCCTAGCTTTCACAGAATTCTGCTGGGCCTGAGGAAGAAACAAGCTTTCTGTAAGGAGAGTGCTCTCTGTGGTTTAAACAAACATACCAACACTGAGGTTGCTGTGGTGCAGTCATATGATTATGCTTCTGCCTGTCTTAATAATGAGCACTGAGGTGGATAAAGCTTGCATATGAACTTGTAAAGAAGTATGCAGATTATAATAAAGTAAAACTGACAAACAAAAATAACCCCCCCAGCTGCCCAACACAAAAACCCTGCTGTTAGGATGTCCAGATGAGAAGCTGGGACTGACAGACACATTCAGTACTGAAGCATCTGTGACAGCACTTAGTGCCACTTAAATATTTGGTCAGGACTCTCTGTTACTGCTTCAAGCTGTATCTTGGGTGTTGCTTATTTAATATACTACCACACGTTAATATTTGCGTTAGCACCAGCAAACAGAAGCTCCACTGGATAGTTTAACACAGAGCCCTCCACTGAATTGCATTGCATCAAATGATCATGTTCCTTAACCTCTGCTGGAGCAAGTAAGGGTAATGATACAGTGCATGATGTAAGGTTTGCTATTTATCTAAAGCCAAATCACCTTGCTTTTAAGATCAAATTCTGAAGACAAAACTTGACAGTGAAACTCTATGACTTATGATTCCAGACTGGTTATTGGTCTCAGTACAACAGACTCTGCACAATATTTTATGATCTGTGTAACACAGAAGGTCAGAAGAGATGATCTAGTAGTCCCTTCTGGCTTTAAAATCTTGGAATCAGAATCTAAACTAAACTGCAATGGATCTATTTCTCTGTGTGTATGTGTGTAAACTAAATGTGCAAAATGTTAACAGGTTCTGAGCCTGCAAGGGTTCAGAAATTCTCATACCGGCAGCAACCTGTTTATCCCGAGTGTGGCCTTG
>JANIJG010010888.1:0-15944 GCA_024611175.1 Megaceryle torquata | reverse complement strand
GTAATTATCAAAAAAAGGGGTAATATTTGGTTTCAGGTAATAATTATGATCATGTTTCTCACTCTTTTTTTTATACTTCTCTATTACTCTTTATAACCTTCTGACTTTTGTCAGGCATTTTTAAAAGATAATTAAATTTTACAGAATCAGAGAATTGCTATGGTTGGAAAACACCTTTAAGATCATCAAGTCCAACCATTACACCATAACCTTAAGTACCATAATGCCCTTTATCAAGGCATGTAAGTATATTCTGTAAGACTTATGCATTCAAAGAATACATAAATAAAAATAAACATTCTCAAGAACTTCCAGTCTGAGAAATATTTTCTTTAATTAGTTTGTGATGCTTTTGAACACTGCAAATTCTTGATCAACCTACTGACAAATCATTAATAGTGAAAAGAATTAAAGCCACTGAACCAGATAGTTCTAGTTTGCTACAGATAGTTCTCCCAGCTCTAGACACAAAAATAACTGTTAAATTAGGTAATATACAGAATGCAGACATAGACATGCACAGTAATTCAGCTACTGTTCAATTTCATAATATATATTACAAACTGGAGAGAATTAAATCAACTTTCTATACAGCATGGCTTTGACAGGGTTTGTGCATGTCTGTTGTTTTGCTCTTGCTAGTACATTGTTATTCCACATTCATTTTATCTATTGATTTTTTTTTTTTTTTTATTTGATGTTGGTTTCTGTTGCAGAGTCATAGTCTTTGCTATAAATTTTGCTTTCACCTCTCAAAATCTTTGGTGAATATCTCATTTACAGTTCACGATTTTAAGAAAACTATTCTATAATATATAATATTAGTTTAAATCCTTTCCTTTAAAAATGAGTAATCTTTTTAATTGAATTTAACAGGAAAAAAAATCACTGATTGAAATCTAGTGTAATCTGCTACCTTTTTTTTTTCATATTCATACATAATCCAGCTAATAAATATATGCTGATTCTGAATTTCCTCTTTTAAAGTTGCATTCCTTAGTTAAACAGGAAGAATCCTGAGAATTTTCCAGGTATTTCCTATTTGTGAATTGTCCTCCCAGTCTGCATGTTTCTTTTCCTTGACTGTATGCTTGAATCTTTTAAAAGGTATAAATATTAATTAGGGCTAAGATATAATTGTTAGAACCAAGGTATTTGTTATGCATATGGGCAGAGATTTGTATAAATAATGCATATTATGCAATGTTTAAGAGAGAAATTGGTCATTGGACTGTTCAGAGAATGTAAGCAAAAGAAGGTATGGATTAAAAAAGTCATTGTAATGTCTGGTACTGAAGAACCTGGGAATGTACTCTCCCATTTGATGAAACTCTTGTATTTTAACATGACCTTTGCATGCTGACAATGACTGGTAGAAACAGAAAAGTACTTCCTGCATCTGCAAAGGAACTACGTTCGCTGTCTGTGGTGTTGTAAAGAAAGGAGTGGGCCGGGAAGAGTGGTTTGGCAGCAAAAATGCTATGTTTGTAGAGGAAAGCTCTAAGGTATTTGGGAAGCACAAGCTAGAGTTTCCAGGAGACATCTCCTGTCCTTGCCAGTGTTTTGCCCATATCTGGTCACTCTCAAAACTTCTTGGCTCATGGAGAGTTCCTGGGAGCTACTCCTGGGAAGTAGTGGTAATCCACTTGGCTTTCTTTCCAAAGAAGAGAAAACAGAGTGGTGGAAAAGGACCTGATAGGGAAGGGATGTCACTGATGATTGGCCTGTAATTAAAGCATGAACTTTGGCCACAGAAAATGGGAGCTGAAGACTACTTCTGGGTTAGTGTCTGTAAAACCAGGCAGAAATCTGTGTCTTTTCTGAAAGTAAATGAAGTAAGATTCCCACTAAATTCATCTACACGGAGAATAACTGTAATCCTGACAAAATGCAGTATTACTATCAGCTTTGGTTTTGCTATGTGTCTGGCCTTTCTGATCTTTTTTTTTTTAACTTTCACTGCAAAGCTGTCCTCTCCTGACTTCACACAAGTCAAAGAAATCAACAGAAGGCTTTCAGATTTAATTTGAAACATTTCTCATTTGGGGTTTCATCGTTCAAATCCTCTGATTTGATTTTCTCATCCCTTAAGGCTCTTCACAATCTCAAAGGAAAACAGCTCCCAGGCCACAGGAGTACACCAATAAATCTTCAAAATCCTGTATCTCAGGCTTTTTCATCTGTTGTAAACCTGCAGCTTTACACAGGTGAGTAATCATCTCTGTCCTAATAAAGTTGGTAATGTAATTTGAAATGAAATTTGATTCCTCCCTTTTTGGAAGAAGCAATACTATTTGAAAATAAAATAGATGAAATAGCAGGCCATTTGTTTGTCAGATACTCCATTATATAAAAGATATCCTTCCTGTAGTCATAAAAAAAAAAAAAGTAAAAAAAAAAAAAAAGTAAAATAGTGATATCTTTTCCCCAAAAAATTATCACTTGGTATTTGCATGAGAAAATGGCATACTTAATTTTTTTTTTAGGTGATTTTAGCAAATACGCTCTTCCTGTTAAACAACTTTCATGGTAAAGTCAAATTCTACTCTTGCATTTCATGTCAGTCTTAAGGAGACATTTTCATAAGCTTAAGAGTGACCAGAAATTTAATGCTACCATTCAAGTTGAAATTGCACAATACAGACCCGTAAAAATAAACTCTTATTCATCGAGCAGAAGTTGAGTGTATAATGAAATCATGAAAATTCCTACATCTACCCAAGCTACCTTTAAAGCATTTGTTAACTAGTAAATTTCCACAGCTTTGCCATGAAATGATTTAAAGGCAACAGGTTTAGAAAACACAATCTTTTTCTAATACATGTAAAGACATTGAAGTACAGCAAGAATTAAACCCACTAGTCTACATCTGCAGTTGGTGCAAACCACTGGTATTCTACTGACTGCAATCTTCAAGTGCTGATTTGACCTGTCTGGGCTGAGCATTCGCCAGTCACACAGCAATCTTCTACAAAAGCATCTGCAAGAAAATGTTCAGACTCTTTCTTCTTTTGCTAATGAAATTTATTTGCAAAGTATTTCAGTGAAGATTCCCATTCAGTATAAACTGAATAAACTCCAATTGACATCAGTGGAGTTTTGCTAAGTTTACACAAATGGCTCTGGGCCTATATACATGTTTGCTGTACTGTTTTCTATCTGCATGATTGACATTCACTATTTGATTTCTTGAGCTTAAAGACAATTTTCAAACCTCTTGCAAGTATTCAGTAAGACCCTTTTTTCTTTATTGTGTGCTTCCTGCATTTTTCTTGTAGCAATTTCAACGATGGACTTTTAAAAATATTTATTTATTATATGATAGGACACTGCCTGAAAGATTCAAGCAATAGATTTTCCCCTGCCCTTGTCATTCCATCCCAACAAAAAAGCTATTAAATCGGGCAGAAATCTGATTGCAGTCTCTGTTTTCAAGCATTGTGGAAATTGGTAGTCACATGATATTTCGTTCTGTGACTTTGAGAGGAAAAAAAGATAAGAAAAATATTATTAAATCGTATATAAAGTGAATTAAGTTTTAAGGCTTTTTTTTTCCCAAGAAACATATTTGTGCAAGTGCTCTGTACAAATATGAGAGAGAAAGAAAATCTTTTGTTGCCCTTTCAGTTCCTTCCTTTTACTATTTCATTTACTTCAGTCTATCTACTTACTTTCACCATACTTAAAGATTCAGCTACCTTCTCAAGTTTCCTCTTCAGTTATCTCTTGTTTAGATGACTATGTAGGCTGCTGAAACAAGTGCCCTACTGTTGTCAGTAACCAAAGACAAACAATAAACATGATTCAAATATGATACAATGTGTGATGTCTGAGTAGAAAGTTTGTTAAATAACAAATCTGAATAAATATTCCAGTTAATCATGGACAGCCTGTGATTTTGGAAAATAACATAAACAGCCTGAGTATATTATTTGCTCAGTAAATCAGATGCCCAGCATCAGTTACAGAGGCATGCAGGTGGCCTCTCTTGCTGTAGCCAGAATGCTTGTTTGTGAGATACGTGGCTATTCCACCAGCACTGAATGCATAGTTTTGCTTCAGGAGATCAATAACATATTCAATATGCATTCTTAAAATGTATTAATATTAAACATACTTATAAGTACCTTGCCAGAAATGGAGGCTCATCTTATTTTTAAGGAAACTTCAGTATATTCTAGAATATGTATTGAGAGTTGCTCTACTAATATGATAAATATGCCCCAAGACATTCAGGCAGTCTTTTGAATACTGTATCATCTGATTAATATTTAAGATCTAAAAGCTGCATAATGCAGCTGAAAAAAAGTGAAATCAAATATAGGTAAACATTTCCTTCCCTGGAGGGCTTTTGACCAATGGAGCTCTGAGCTCTTTCTTACCAAATGTGAATATATCAGGCGTTTTAAAGGTAGTTTTGCTGCCAGCAACATTCAACAGTATGGGATGTGCAGCTGTTGTAATCAAAAGGAATATTTTTATTTCATCATATTTTCTTGCCATTTCTAAATAGATTTAATAGTTTTCCTCATTTAAAGAGACTTAGCACAATATTGTGAGGGATATAATTTGCAGGAGCAGTTTAAATGGTCATGCTAAATGACGTTTACAATTTCATAACCTAGATTTCATTGAACAACTGTTAACCCAAGGAGAAATATATGTAAGTTTTAGGAGTAACAAAGACAAACCATAGGTCTACAAGTTCAATCACCTTGATATATCAAGTCCATGTATTCAGCTTCACGATGCAGACTTTAGGGTAAGCTATGGAATTTAAAGACCTAATTAGGTCTTTTATATGAAAGTATGTTTAAACTTTTTCCTCAATCTGTTAGGAATTGAACACCAGTAGAATATCTTCCTTTGAGACAAAGTAGCAGAGATACTCAGAAACACCCAAAGAATGCTTTGGAAATAATTCGTAAATTAATATCTTCTGCAATTGCTACTCATTTTTCCAGTTACTGGCTTTCTGGAAATATTCAGTGTTCCTTGGACAAACTCCTTACTCACAGTTATACCCTATTTTACAGAGTTTCTAATTTTCCACCTATGAACAATTATAAGTATTGGAAGTTCTCTACCTTTTGGATGTAGTGTAGTCTAGAGAGTATGTAGACAGAGAGAGTTCTTTGGGACAGTGTCTGTCTTCATAATGGGTTTCTGTAGTGCTTTTGCCACAATGATGCTGCAAGCTGAAGCAACTGCAGTAATGAATCATCCTCACTAGAACAGGAACCTGGATAGGTGGGATGAATCACCCCCTGGAGATGCTTGTCTCTCCTCATTACATGAGGGCTAGAGGAGAAGTGACAGCATAGACCAGACAGCTAACTTTCAGAATGTTAATTTTAAATGACAAATTTAAGCAAAATAGTTTTAAATTTTAAATAAGTGCTCAGAATCTTTTCCTATTTTCTATGTCATTGCCTATCTGGAGAATGCTTTTTTCTTTAAATAATATGCTTTTTCTACATAGCAAGTACTCTTCATTGCTCAGAATTATTGACCTTATAATTAAAAATAAAATAGTTACTGCAGTAAAGAAGTTTCAGTTTATATTAATGTGTAAAATATTTACATACAAAGTCATAATTCATCTGACACAAACTCAGAACTCCACTGAGAGGCTTAGGCTCCATCTGTTGCCAAGCAGAAGACAAAAGCATAACAGCAGTTCATTCCAATGTGAGCTGAATGGAAGTTTTTTCTTACATTTTATATCTGAATGACTTGAAACTGGGTGTTTGGAATACAGCCCTCCATTACAGTTATCTCAGCTAACTTCTCCCTCTTATTTGCAGATTATAAAAGGAACCTAAGATAAATGATGTCCTTTGAATAATTATTTGAAACTAAACACTTAAAACTCAGATGTAGTTTTATGATGTGTTTATCAAATGTGAAACCCACAATGAAGATTTTTTAAGAGGCAGAGAACTACACAAGTATTCCCATGCAGCCACCAGTCTTCCTGCAGGTTCTGTTCCTTGTGTTTGGTGCTGGCAGTCTCTTTTACTAGGTAGTTGTTTTGCAGGGTGCCATTATTCACAGCTTTTTCTTAGGACATTACATATTTGAGTCTTTGGAAGCCTGAAGAAGAGGAGGCTGAGAGGAGACCTTATTGGTCTTTACAGCTACCTGAAAGGAGGTTGTAGTGAGGCCATTGTTGGTCTCTTCTCCCAAGTAACTAATGACAGGACAAGAGGAAATGGCCACAAGTTGCACCAGGGGAAGTTCAGATTAGACATTAGGAAGAATTTCTTTACTGAAAGAGTAATTAAGTATTGGAACAGGCTGCCCAGGGAGGTAGTGGAGCCACCATCCCTGGAGGTGTTCAAAAACTGTGTGGATGTGGTGCTTCGGGACATGGTTATGGAGGTGTTGGGTAGAAGGCAGTACTTGATGATCTTGGAGGTCTTTTCCAACCTTAACAATTCTATAATTCTATGATAATTGAGTGAAATCACTGTAGTAGGTACCATCTAAGTAAACACACAGTGACTGACATACATATTTGCACGTTGCTGCCTAGGCCATTTCTTGAATGTGGAATGCATGTGGTAAAATAATCCTTCAAGAAAAGATGACCACATGAATCATCAAAGGGTAATGCATTAAATATAAATATAACAAATCCTAAATTTCTTCCTTTATCCTGATTCCTTGTACTTGCTATTACACCTACATAGAACCCTACCAGACTGATATAAAATCCTTCCCTCACACAAAGACCTGTTGAATCTGACTTGCACATGCAGCAAAGAGATGTCCTTGAAGGGTGATGCAAGGGGTTATAGAATCATAGAACCGGTTTGGTTGGAAAAGACCTTTAAGATCATGTCCTACTGTTAACCCTGCACTACCAAGTCCACTGTTAAACCATGTCCTTAAGTGCCACATCTACACCTCTTAAATACATCCAGGGATAGTAACTCATCACTTCCCTGGGCACCCTGTTCCAGTGCTTTACAACCCTTTCAGTGAAGAAATTTTTCCTAATATCCTCCTTAAGCCTCCTCTGGTGCAATTGGAGGACATTTCTTCTTGTTTTATTGCTTATTGTGAGAAGAGACCAACATTCACCTCACTACAACCTCCTTTCAGGTAGTTGTAGAGAGTGATAGGGTCTCCCCTCAGCCTTCTTTTTTTTCCAGGCTAAACAAGCCCAGTTCCCTCATAAGATTTGTGCTCTAGGCCCCTGACCAGCCTTGTTGCTCTTCTTTGGACATGTAAATACTGATAGTGTTAGGCTCAGTATCCAATGCTTTTTACTTGTATGTACTGTCCACTGACTCTTAAATGGAAAGTATATGACAGAACCTTCAAGCAGTAAGCAAAAACCAAACCTGAATCTGTTATAAACATCCTAATAACCAGTCTGATTTCATACAAGATCATCCTTTCTCCAATGAAAAAGAAAACAGAATCATAAGATTTTTTCCAACATTGACTTTAGAAGATCCATCCCAAATTCTTGCAGGATTGAATATATTTCCTTTATATATGCTAATTGGATAAGAGGTAGAACCTATGCAGGTATAACCGAGTGTTCAACTAACGTGAATTTTAACACTTCAATCACTAAAATCACTAGAGAAGTGATTTATACATTAGTACAGTTCCACTGAAGGAACTGGAAAGATGTTAAGTTAAATGACTTGGGCCTTCATTTCTTGAAAAGGTTATTGTAATTCCACGTATAATGGGAATTTGACTCAACTGTGAAGTATCATATTGACAATTCCAAGCATCTATTCTTAATAAATGTATAATTTTGCTAAATGTTTTTAGAGAAAGGAGACCAAAGTATATGTCTATTATAGCAGGAAAGATGATGGCTAGAGAGCACAGCTGTGGTACAAAATTCAGTGCTGATCACATGTTACAACAACTTAATGCACTTCTTTTACTGCTTTGATTGTTCTAAATACAACCTATTTTAACTAATTCTCCAAGATTTAGATTATGAAAGGTCAAAATCTGACCCATTTAAGGAACGTTAAGATTGTAAATGCATACAATTTACGCCTCCTTAACAGCTTTAAACCTTTCATTTTCTTTTCAGCTATAAATATACTCTAATGGCAAAGAAGAATATGAAGTAAACTGAAACTCAAAACCCCAAGCTTTTTTATGAGTAAGACTTCCTTTTAATGGTAGATTTAGCTAATACTGAATTACAGAGGAGTTCTAACAGAAAGACATCTGCATTAATATCAAATTAATCCTTCATGATTAATGCTATTGTCATGAAAGCTAGAAAAATTAATTGAGTCGGTTAAAATAAAGTGTTTCTCCCTTTATGCAGATTTTTTATCCTATTTGGGTATTAATTACTAATTTTCTTGAATTTGGAAGATCCATGTGTTTCCACTGAACTGCACTCCTCAAAGAGGAGCTCAAGCTGCAGTGTACTCTGATGACAGGGAACACATTACATAGTGGTCAACAAAAATCAGAAGTTACCTGTTATTAGCCATTATTGGAGCTAGTGAAATACAGTAAAAATGGATGCTTTTCAAAACTGGAAATCAATTTGCATTATGCACTACTCAAAATGAACACCTCATAGCCAAAGGCTATTAATTAATTGATGAACCAGCCTTTTTAATGATATTACTTGTTCTGAGGTCTTGGAGTAGATAGAAAGATGAACTTACTATGGCAACTGCACAACCTACCACTTTGCCTCTGAAACCTGCTACTGTCAAACAGGTGTAATACTTATGCATATCTTGGGGCATGGGGACACACATTAGAGGGGCAGAAGTAACCTGTAAAGAGCTGTGAAGATGACCATGCCTCTGAGATTGCCTGGCATGATTTTGACATTGCTGCTTTGCAGAATTCAGGTAAAACAAATCACAAAAATACAGTGAACAATAGCAGCAATATCAACCATGGGCTTCAAGTCACAGATCCACCACAGAGTTAAAAATCTTGCAGAACTGATTCAGAGAGAAAGAGAAATGTCCATTCATCTAAAAATCACATAGTTCTCTAAATTTCACTGAACATAATAACCTGTTGTCTTTGAGAGCTACGGCTAAATAATGACTTGCAGTCAAAGTAATTATTGTCTTTCTAATTAATTTTATTATTTATTTTACTGTTATGATTGTTATTACAGACGGCCAGAAAACAAGTACTGAATTCTGCATCAATCATCAAAGCATCAGAATGTTATTTTGCATTGGAATGAATACGGAAATACTTTTTGCTGTTGCTGGACCATTAGTTTGAGATTTTCCTTTCTTTCCCTTTTTAAAAAAGGAATCACACTGAAATGGGTAACTTCAGAAATAAATTTAAATCTTTTCATAAGAGAAAGCTTTTAGATCATAACTCCTCTAATTATGGAGTATATTGTTTTATTGATGGAGGCTCAGGCTTGGGCCCTGACACATCTCTGTTGAAGTTGTTATTATGCTTCAAAGCATTTTGAGGTTAGGTTCCCCTAATTCAAATTTAAGAGCTTTAAGCATAGATGTAACTCAGGTCAGTACTAGTATCATCAGGTATGGAACGGGTGGAAAAATGAGAGTCCAGGATAAAATCCTTCTGAGGGAGGTTTCAATAAAATTCAAAAAGCCTCTGTGAAAAGTTTCTGCATTAACTGACTATTAACAATGTTCTAGTGAAATTGTTTTTCAGCTGTGAATTGTTTTAACACTGACTTATTTCAATCAAAATTGAAATATTGCTAGAGTGTTTCAGGCAAATATAATTACTATTTAACATTTACATTTGGCTTTCATGAAAAAGAATGTATAATAGCAGGTTGTAGTGACAGCTTGTACCAAGTCTGACAGTGAGAAAAGGGTAGTCAACAGATCCATAGAGTACAGGTGCAGTCTTAGGTAAATATATATAAAACTCATTGTCCTCATGAAGTTATGATATTCCACTCTTTAGGCTAGGCTAGGGTGAAATAACTTTTCTTTTTCTCTTACCAAACTGCTAATGACACAGATGTGTCTAAAGTTTCCCCTTGTGATACAATATTCTTATAGATAACAACATATGCAAAAACAGCTCCATAAAGCACAATAATATATTTGTAGCAATCAAATTTGCTCAATCTCTTTTATTAAGTTGATTTAGGGATACATTTAAATCTGACTCTTATAAGTTAGAATGGTATCATTACAGGCTTTCCTAAGCATATCTATCTAAACTGATTTTGTGGGAGGAAATTATTTGGTTCTTTTCTCCAGCAGAAGTTTCTTGGACACTTCTATTACTTCAGACAACCAGGAGTATTGAAATCACCCAAAATCTCCTGAAGTTGCCCATTACTGAGTCTTTCCTGGAAGAACAGTAACTTTGTCATAGATTATAGCTTCAACTCAATTTTCCACAACATGATAGTTTATAAAATTATAGTATGTGCTATAATATTAGTTGTTGATTCATGCTCAGCCTGAGGCAGAAAGTCTGCTGCCTAACAGGAGAAAATTATGTTTCTTTGAATGAGAAGGGTAGATGACAACAGTAAAAGCAGGCACTAGCACTTTGATTTTAAAAAAAATAAATGTTTACTGTTATCAAAATATTCATCAGATCATGAAGCTACATGACTATTAGGTGACTTAATATTCTATGGTACCTTCATAGAGAGCAGTAACATCACCATGCTATTTCCTGCAGTATGTGCACAAACAATAAATACTTTATTACATGCTGGTCTCATATACACCAATATCATTCCAGAGTAATAGTTTGAATCAGTGAAGCCATTTCCCTGGAATTAATCAGATTGAATCCATTTCTGAGGGCAGAGAATTTAGCTCTACCACAGCCTGTTTCAGTGTCCTTTCAGCTCCACAGTTCTGTTACTGATTATGTACAGGGAAAGAGGACATAAAAGGAAAATATGAACATAGTATTAAGCCTTACATAAGCCTGAAGAGTGAGTAGAAGTGCATTGGCTTTATCAAGTGTGCAGACCCAAAAGTGCTTTTTGTATGCATGCTGCTGTGTGAGAAAGAATGTTGTATGGAAATGTTCAAGCTTCTTCCAATCGTCATCTGAAAGAACAAAGGCTTGTTCTAAGAATTTGTCCTAAGATAAGTTTAACATCCAGAGAAGGAGTCATCCTGTGCTAGTGTGAAGAAATCTGCAGACCCTCCAGGATATCAGAGACATGCCAAAGGGCTGCCAAGTATGACCTGGGACCTATGAAAAACATGCTGCTGTAAAGAATCAGCTAAGAAGCAAGGAAAATATCCCAGGGCATCTAAACTGCTACTAATTGCTTATGTATGGGCAGTTGAAATCCTACATCTGTTAAGTGAGTTTCAGACATTTGGTATTTTTAAACAAAGATAATTTTGATTAGATTTTTGACATGGTAATGTTCAAAGAGGGTTGGCTTTACTGAAATCAACTTATTCCTACAACAAGATAATATTCTTGGGTAATTACTTGTAAGGCTTAAAAGAAGGTGATACTACAATGTTTGCTAAGTAGTTAAAGGCTACATTTCACTTTGCATATCCAAAGATATTTGAGAAAGCTCAGATTATCTAAAAAAACTCACAATTCCTTTGTTTTCAAACCAGGACCTTTAAAAATATAAGCTATTTGACAGTTTGGGCAGAAATCTCCTAGGAATGATCCAGACACCTCACTTTTATAAACACTAATTTCTACAGAAAGTCTAAATATCATTTTCTAATCTGAATTTAACTTTTTGGATTTGAGCACTACCTTTTTAGCTCTCATATTGGCCATGAAGAAAAATTACTCTGTCACATAGCCTACTTGAACAACTGTATTTTACACTGTTGTTTTCTGCATTAGGTATCAATCTGAATAACACATTATGGGCAATCTAAATTGAGTTAGCACAGTATGCATTCATATTTTGAATCTCCTGACTTGTGTGTTTGATTATTCAGACTAAATGTTACATTATTTTTTTTAATTTCCCTTTAATATTAAAAAACGTCCTCCAAATCTTGTAATGTCTTTATAGCCAAAGTAAAACTGACAAATATAGTTCAGCATATTAATGCAAATATGAATAGATTTATTGAAATATATACAGTTTAAAATCCATATGTTGAAAATGACTATCAGAACAGTAGGTACATCTTTGCATGCTCAAATAATTTCTTTGGAATAAATTTTAGATGTCGCAAGCTTAGATGGAAAAAAATGGTAATATGGTCAAGGAGATCTAACATTAAGAAATATCTCAATCTCATTTACCCCCATATGCATGGCAGACTGAGGTTTCTTAGACTCAAAAACTGATTTCTAGGAACTTTTTTGGGAAAGCTTAGAACATTCTTTGAATATCTATAAGCCTTTATTGTCTAGGTTCAAGGTCTATTTTAGGACTCTTTCCAAACTTGTCAGTGTTGAGAATAAGAAGTATAGATTTTCTTTAAACTTTTTTTCTTTTTGCATTTGTAATAGGATCTCTTAACAGATGGATACTGTGATACAAAACCTTCTCTGAAGAATGAAAAGAAATAATAAAGCCATAGATAGATTTTGCTAGCCATAAAGGAAGAAATATATGAAGTTGAATACATTCAAATCATCCTTTTGTAAATTAAATTATCAGTTGAAGAAGTTAGGTCCTTTCACCCTGGGGAAGAGAAGTATCATGGGACACACACACACACACACACATCTCATCATAGTTTTCCAGTACTTAAAGGACAACTACAAAGAGGATGGCATCTCTCTCTTCACAAGAAGACAGAAAGCAATGGGTACAAGTTGCACTAGGAGAGGCTTAGTCCTGGTATAAGAAAGAAACATTTTTTTACAGTAAGAACTTCACTGGAACAACCTGCTTAGGGACATAGTAGTGTTCCCATCCTGAGAACAACTAGACAGGGTGCTAGATAACCTCATCTGTGCTCCTTTTCTCATGGAAAATTATGATACTTTGAGGCCCCTTCCAACCTGGCCTGTTCTATGATTAAATGATTCTGTGAACTGACATGATCAGAAAGCATTCTGAATAAAGAAAAATGAACCTTGATGGGCAAACTAGTAAGGAAACATTGGCATAGTCCTGTGGAGAAAGAGAGTCTGTCTTGTGAGGAGCCTAAAACATATTGGTTTAGCAAGCCTAGAAAGGGGCCTAAATGAGATATAACTGCTTGTTTTAAACAACATAGAATGTAAATACTGGAAGTGTGATATTTAAGAAAATAGATGACTGTGGTGCAAAAGCAAATGAACATAGGCTATCCTGGATACATTTAAGCTAAAAGCCTTAAGAGAGTCTTTAACTATAGAATGAATTATGTTCTTCATGTTCCAGCAGCAACCAGAAGAGTAGGTACAGGTGAACAGTAACAGCAGTGAAAAAAAAAACAGTTAAGGGTATAATGAGGATACCTATTGTTAGAGGTCAGGTAAATACAGATAAGCTGATCCTCATAAGTATGCACATTAATAAGACAATCAAACCCTCAAAAATCCAACATAAAATTTGCTTTGCATCTTGCTTCTAGCGTTTAGTTTGTGTAACATATTTTCAGGAAGGCTCATCTTCCCTTTCTTCTTCTTGGGCTTGTTATTTTTACTCCCTGATGGTCATCAAGAGGCAGTGCTCAGTGCCCTGCAGGGAAGTAAAGTGCCAGTTTAGGCTGCTCAGACAGTAAAGGGGTTCATTTCCACACTTGCAGCACCACTCCATGACCATTCACTTTCTGGATGTAGGCTTAGTGTGTGGTCAGCCCAGATCTGTCTGTAAACATCCCAAGGGGTGGAATTTCAGAGACATCTGAGAAGTGGAATGGTAGAGCCTAGGACACGCAATGAGGCTGCTACAGAGAAGGAAGTTGAGGAAGAGCCAACACATCTCCTTTCCTCAAGAATCAATCCTGCTAGGTTTCTCAGACAGTTCAATACTTGTCCTTTAATAAGAGCTGGTTACATCATGTCATTACAGACTGCTGTAATCTTGTGAGCATCTTTATACCCTAGGAGTGAAAAAAAGCAAAAATCCCTTCAAGCATAGAAGGGTCTCAGTGCCAGAAAAATTCATTAAAGAAACTCTCAGGATATGATGAGGCCCTCATTTTAAAATGCCAAGAAACAATGCAGACCATTTTAATGTTAACCTGTAGATAGAAGATTCTCTTTTTATATTCCTGATGATGCAAGTTTTGACCTTCCATTTCAGATTTCCAGATAGAGGAGATCAGACCCTTCAGGGCTGGGAGAGTGAGAGAATAGAGGGCATTTAAGGGAAAGCACATCTTTCTTTATGTGTGAAGGTGAAAGAAAATTCTGCCTTTTGCTGAAGTTACATTTCAATAGCATCCCAGTCTTTGTTACTGAATACAATTTTTTTGTGTTTTTGTTACAAACCTGAGTTGAGGCTCACTGTCTGCTGAAATGACACCTCTGAATATTATCAAGAAAAAAGGTGATTTTAATCTAAATTCTGTCTGCACAAAGCTCTTTTCATTACAAGCCCAGAAGCCAAGCACAATGGATCTACAACATTTGATTAAGATCCACTGAGTGTTAGGTACAAATTTACGAGCAGAAGTTTCCTCCTGTAGTGCTGCTGCTAAGATATTGAATGCTGATCTTTTCCTTTGTCTCTTTTCTCAAAGACACATCTGTCTCTCAGGTATCCTATGCAAAAAAATAAATCCTTTTTCATGTAAAAAACCTAAATCTGTCGTAAGAAACTCTGCTGACATAACTTGCTGCAATATATTAGAAAGAAAAATCCACTGAGAGAGAAATAATATCCAGGTAATCTAGAGGATTAGGAGTGACAGATCATCAGTCGACATTTAAAGCCTTTAGAGATGGAGGTATGAGTAAGGTGGTTATGACTATTGTAAGGTCCACAGAGATGAACAGGAAGCATGAGCATGAACAGAGATGTGAATTCTGGACCACTCTGAAACTCTATTTATTTTTAAAATATATTTTATTATTTCACAGTTTTAAAAAAAGAAAAAATGTCAAGTGATATTGGCAATCAATAGCAAGTAAAATTGCATGCTTAGTTAGAGGATTTAAAAAACTAGGATGGCATGTTACAGGTAGATATTTTTGTAGTTAGAAGTGGGGGGCAGCACGGAGAGATTGTTTTGATTTTCATCAGCTCATGTCTGTTTTCCAATCTAATACCTCTCTGTATCTGTGGAGCCAGAGGGAGGTACTGCAGCAAGGTACCCTAACAGCTAGCTCTCATTAATATTTAAGGATCCACTGCATCATTTCTGTTGTGTACAGAATCACCAACGTATGTGCAATAGGGGGCTTTAACAGCAGCAAGATCAGGATACCTAGTCTTTACTGTATGCATATATGCACGTGTCATGTTGAAATTTCAAGGTCATATGCTTAGGGGTTGTTTCATGTTTTTTCTGTTCACAGTTTTGCAGTCATAAATTAGAATGAGGTCGTTAATTAGACACATTCTAAGCAGCCAGCAATCTTTCCTTACTATCAGCCAATATAAGTGAGAGGAGGTGAGTATATTCAAGTAGTAGTATATAAAATTGCTTCTGCAAATTTGAGATTCAAATGACAAAAGGCTGAATTCTGTACTTAAAAACTCTGAAAAGAGTTATTTCTAAGGTATAATAGTAGTAATAGAGGTCTGGGGGTTATTTTTCCTTTTTAAATTACTGCTTGGAAATTTAATTTATCTCTAACAATAAACCATATACTTGGTACAGGCAGCAGAACGTAGGTGTGTAGTCACTTCCTTGGCCTAGGAGATGGAATGGCATCCTGAGGGACCTGGACAAGCTTGAGAATTGGGCACATGTGAACTTTATGAGGTTCAAGGCCAAGTGCAAGGTCCTGCACCTGGGTTGAGGCAACAATACAGACTGGAGGATGAAGAGATTGAGAGCAGCCTTGTTGTCACGGTTTAGGGTCAGGGCAGCCCCTTAGACCTAACAGACGCTCTCTGTTAACCCCCCTCCCTCCCCAAA
>JANIJG010010887.1:28373-48834 GCA_024611175.1 Megaceryle torquata | reverse complement strand
GAGGAGGTGGAGTCACCATCTCTGGAGGTGTTTGAGCTGGGGAGATGTTGTGATTAGGGACATGGTTTAGTGGTTTTGATAGGGCTGGGAATAAGGTTGGACTTGATGATCTTGAAGGTCTCTTCCAGCCAAAATGATTCTATGATTCAAATTTCTGCCATGTCTTCACACAAATTAGCAGGTTGGATCATTTGTGGGCTCCAGGCTGTGGCTCTGGCTGGGCGCTGTCTCCCCTGTCAGGGCTGGTTTGCTGTGTGAGTGAGGGCAGAGAGTCGGGGAGCTCCCATGTGAGGTGGGAGCAGCAGAGGGGAGCAGGAAGATGGTCAGATGTCTCCATGAGAAGGTGCTGAACATGAGGGGCCAGCTCTGCTGGCAGTCTGAGGGCAGGGTGGCTGCAGTGCAGCTGTCTGTGGGCTGGGGGGAGGCAGCGCTGGGGAGGGGAGCACCTCTCCACCACATCCCCATCCCCACCACAGCCTGCACCAAGGGCAGCTGCTGCTCCAGCACCTGGAGGAGCAGGAGGACCACACGCTGCTTTCCAGCATGGGAAAAGCCCCAGGAGGTGAAACTCCCATCAGGGCTTTTCTGGCCAGTGCTGGGGACCAGGCAGCCATGTTTCTACCCCCGACACCAGCTGCTCGGCGCGGCACTACCGGCCCGCGGCTCTGGACGGTCATGAGGGGCAAGACACGAAGAAAAGGGGGACAGAAGGGGTGACTTGCATGGCCCTGGCCTGCCCGCGGCACTTTCAGGGAGCGTGCTGAGGCCGGATGGTGCTGGCGGGTGCCAAAGCAGGTGAGCGCTGGCCTTCTAACACAGGAAGGAACTGGGAATTTCCACAGTTCCTTGTGAACCCGCACGCAAATCCATGGCACCCGAGGGTCACAGGGGCTTCGGGACATCGGAAAGGTGAAAACAGTGTGACACTGTGATCCTTTTCTAAATTTTATATTTGAGAGCCAAGTACATTTTTACTCTTTTTCCTGATGTCTGACTCAGAATTGAGAAAATTTAATGCTGCCATTGCTAGGGAAGAAATCTGATGTGAAGACTATTTTAGGTTCCAAAAAGCCTGCTTCAAATGGCTGTGATTTTGCTTTCAGCTTGTGCAAAAAGCTGGATGAACATCTTTGGTCAGATAATGCACCTGGGACAACGTGCTGTGCTGCAGGAGGGGCCTGGTGCACATCACTGCCCCACGTGAGCCCGCTCGGGTGCTCCTCAGTGGCTTCCTGGGCTTTGCAAACAGGGTCTGAGCCTTGTCCTGGCTCCCCCCACAGCAAAAGATGTCATTGTTCTCCAGGAGAGCCAGTCTACAGGTGGCTCTTTGCAAATACATGCAAGTGATCTTCACTGAAGGTACATGCTGCTCATAACGTTGAATCTAACACCCCACCCACTGCATCCATTGTCTGACAAACCTGGGAAAGGGGAAAGGAAAGGGGAAGGGGAAAGGGGAAAGAAGGGAAAATGAAAGGGAAAAGGAAAAGGAAGGAGGAAGCCAGAGGGCAGGTGGATTATTGGCCACAGCAGTATCCTTGGCTGTCACCCTCCCTGCCTCTGTGGGGCCAGTGTGACAAGGTGCTGCCTGAGTGTCAGCTGAGACCCTCGAGCCCAGAGCGGCTGTCAGCACCTTGCTGTCGCGCTGTACCGGTGCCTGTCTGCACCTGTCAGGCGGCAGCCGGGGAAGCCGGGCTCGCTGTGGCTGTCTCCCCTACCTGCCATGACAGCTGCCTCGTGCCAAGCTCCCCTGAAAGGCTTTTAAACATGTAATTATCTTGCATCTTCCAACAGCATCAGCCCCAAACCTGCCTGCCTTAGCATCCAGCGTGTGGTAAACAAATCAATATAGGCATGACATCTTGTATTTTCTGTCCTGCCGAGCGGCACTGACAGTGCTCCTTAAGAGGAAATGTTCAGTTAATCCCAGCAGCCTCCCAGGCAGGGCAGGTTTAGCAGCAGGGCCATACTGGTGTTGACAGGTGAAGCAGCTCCCATCGTCCAGTCGCTTTGTGAAAAGTCAGAACCAGCCCTCAGCATTGGCTGCTCTGGTGATGCAGTGAGAAGCTGTGGGCAGAGCTGGGCATGTGTGCCAGGGCTGCCTGAGGAGTGTTCCAGGGCTCGGGTGGGGAGTTGCACACTGGGCAGCATCCTGCGGAGCTGGGACACACCACCAGCACCCACTGCAGTTCCCGTGGAGGGTGCTGGGCACCCTCTATTTTTTGTCCCCAAACCCTTTGCGATACAGCTGCAAACACTATGTAGGTGCACACACCTATGCTGCAAATACTCCCTGTTGCTGCTGCTCGCCCTGAGGCAGCCTCCACCCTGCCCGGGTGCAGTGGCAGACTGGGCACTGGTGCCCTGGGGACCAACCATCAGTCAGGACAGACCACTGCCACCCTCCTCCCGCATACAACCCACACCCTCTGATCTCCAGAGAGCTGCCCAGCTGCAGGGCAGACTGCAACCTCCAAGGGAGGAGATAAGTTGTCTCTCCATGAAGCAGTCCCCAGGTGCTGGGAGCAGCCCAGAACCCCACTCTGGGGTGAGGAGTCAGCTGAGCTCCCTGCCCCCCTGTGCTGCAGCCATCCGTGGGGCTGCCGCTTCCTTTGGCACTGCGCTGGGCTGCCAGCAGCTGCGAGACCCTCTCCCCAGTGTCCTGGTGTGCAAGCCCCCCGTGCCTGATGCCAGCCCACCCAGGCAGCACTGCCGTCTCCATCAGTTCTCCTCAGCTCTCTGCAGGGATGTGGGGCAGTGGGGCAGAGCTCCTCTCTGGCGCATGCTGCGCACACGAACAAAACCCCCAAGACCTGGGACAAAGGCACTGAAGGGCCAGGGTGGGGATGCCGTGGCAGTGCCAGGGGCTGCCTGGATCCACAGCATCGATCGAGCTGTTGAAACGGCCACCTCTGGTCTGTCTGAACACTTGGAGCTCAGGGCTGCCGGGCCACGCGGGGATGGCCAGGGCCCAGGGGCAGGGGCCATTGCTGATCACCGTCAGGAAGGCAATTTGGGGAAAGGTGAAGGGTACAATAAAGAGAGGGGCTAAAGCAGTGGGGTTAACCTCATTAATTGGTTGGTATCGTGCATTAAAAATGCATCTGATCACTGATGAGGGATCTGTCCCTCAGAATATTTGCTGTGATTTACATACAATCCCACAAGACACGGTGAGATGAGATGCTGTGTCTTTGTCTCATGCTCATCCAGCAGCCTTCTGTGAGGAGAAGGGGCTGCCCATCTGGCAGAAGCAGAGGTGGGACTGGGGAGTGCTCCAGTTTTCTTTTTTGAAGCAATCTCCAAGCTATGGAAAGCTGCTGGGCTACTTAAACTGCAATCAGTTGGAAGGGCTAACTCAAACAGAGTAAATGTCCTGCCTCCAGGATGAAGGCCTGGAAAACCTGGAATTAAAATACGCGCAGAGGATAAAAGATGGAAGCTACAGGCAGGAGATGCAGGTGACAGGGTAGAAATGAGGGCTGCAGGGAGAGTGGGTGGATATTGACCTCCTCTGCATAGAATGGCCTGAGCTTGCACGCAAAAACCTGTGGTTTTTACTGGCAGGGAGCAGAGTCCAGCCCCCAGGCCAGCCAAGGCCAGCTCCAGGAGCTGCTCAGCAGCAGAGAAACGTAAGTTAACATGCTGGCAGTACACAGACGCTTTAAGTTTGGAAAACTCTCAAGCTCTCCTGGGGAAGGTTCCTGCTCAGCAGACTTAAGTGAGAAATTGCCAGGAGACCCTGGGCAGGTAAGGAGAGGAGGTGGCAGTGGAGCGATACGTGTGGGACACACCACTGTCCTCACCACATAAGCACTGTGCAAACTGCCATCAGCAGTACGTGCGGGAGTGACATGAGCCTGGAGCCGTGCCCAGCGCACTCATCACAGCAGTGCCCCACCAGCCCCTGCTCTGCCACTTGCTCACGAGGTTCAGCCTCCCTACTCCATATTTGTCAGCGGGGTCCTGGTGTGCTCAAAATAAAGGTTCATTCAAGCAAAATCAAGGACTTAAAGATAACCAGGCTGTGCCTTCCAGAGAGCTGCTTCTCTGGGCAACCAGACAGAGACATCCCTGCTTCTTTGCATCCATCCCTTCCTGGAAACTCAACAGAAGAGACTGGCTGGTGCTCAGCACAGCTCTGCCATGGTGCTTTGCTGCCTGAGACTGCTGCGCGGAGCTGGTTCTGCCATGGCCAGTTTATCACCTGGCTGCATTATCCCAGCTACGAGTGGGGACCCTTTTGCTACTCCTCATTTGAAATGAATAGTTCACTTGAAGCTGTCTCTTTACAGGATTCCAGGGACCTGGCTTTCCCCGGACTGCAAAGGACGGAGCAGCTGCCCATGCCTCCGTCTGAGGGATTTAAGAGCCAGGTCTGTACACATTTCCTTCACAGCCCCATGCAGATGTTGCTGTTGCTTACAGAAAAACAAGTGGCTTTGGAAGCAATTGGAAGCAAAAAAAATGACAGCATATCTTCTCAGTCCTAGGGAGCTGCCTTAGACACACGGGGCAGGAGCTCATAGCTGGCACACGGCTACAACAGCTGGGAAGTGAGGGACAGGGCTTGCTGGGGAGGGTGCAGTTGCCTCAGCCCGGTAGGAAAGTACCAGGGAATAACTACAGTCAAATACTGGCATCCTAAAGAAGGAAAAGTGGGCAAAGCCCAACCTGGATAAAACTTCTGCAAGTTACCTCAACCCCCGGGCAGGTGAAAGGGCGCTGGTTACAGAAGAGGCTGGGAATGCTGCGGGGAACAACGACAGCAGCTCTGGGCCACCTCCACAGGTCCCACCAACCTCGGCAGGCGGGCAGGGCAGCCTCCCTCACCCTGGGCAGCAGCTGCCTCCCCTAAATGCCTCAGCCCTTATTTCTTCCCGAGGACAAAAGCCATCAACAAAGTCGTAATTAAAAAACAACCATGAAGCAAAAAGCACAGCTAATTGCTTTTTGACTGCAGAACAAAAGCCGCTCCTCTGCCTAATTACACTGTGAAAACGAGAAGAATTTAAACAGGAACTATAAGTAATCACCCAAGCAAAGAAATGGGAGTGAATGCCTATAGAAACCTGAATGCAGCCTGAGCGCAAAGATGCAGGCAACAACTATGAGAGGGGGATGACAGGGAAAGTGTTTAAAACTCATTATATTGAGCTAATCGGCAGCTCTCGAGTACCTTCCTCCTGAAGGCACTCCAAGCACCTTGTGCATCCCGGGGAACTGAAGCTCCACAATACTCCAGAGAAGTCCTACAGATCATGGGCTGTCTCTGGCAGGTAGGAGAAAGGCATTGCTGAACAGCAGACTGAGCCCACCAAAGCCAGTAACAGTCCCCACTTAGGGCAAAACTCACTTCTCCCATCTCCTCTTTCTGTCTAAACCACAGCTGGCACGCTCTGCAAGCAAGAGACCATGCAAGGTCTCCTGGGAGCAGAGCTTCCCCACAGAAGCTACAGGTGGGCTGTGTGGTAGGCAAAGATCAATCTGGTTCTTGTCTTGGCAAAGGGTCCCCAGGGGTGGAGAACCTGGATGAGAAGCTGAGCCCTGCAGGTCTTTGTCCCAAGCAAAGGGCTACCTGGTGGCCCACACAAAGTGAGCTGGGTGGCCTGACTCTGAGATAAGCAGAAAAGGAAAAAAGAATTTTGTTCCTAGAATAACCAGCGGAGGAGAAAGGAGGTGGGGAAACAGGAGGAGGAAAGTAGGTTACATCAAAAATCTCAGGGTCTTCATCGGAAGAGAGAGTCCCATGCTCCTGAGAGCTGCATGGAGACAATGGTCAGGGAAGATGGAAACAGATGAATTAATGTTTTCTTACCCAGAGGATAATTAACCTGCAATGCTCCCTCTGCCAGAAGGTCCTTGCATCAAGTCCAGGGTGGCAGACCACGGGAAAGGGGCATGGCACACGACAGTAAAGGGTGCCTCCTCCCTGAGGCGTGGTCCGACACCTGACCCAGCCCTACTGAAGAGAACACTCCCTGTCATCCCCAGGCCCTGGATGCCACTTGGACAGCTGGGTACCAGGAGAGCAGTGATACAGAGCAGACACTTGGGTGAGGGGTAGTGTTTCCCAATGGTCAAAGCACAGGACCATGACTCAGCCCATGGCACAGGCAGGCAGCAGCCTCTGCACAAGCCACTCTGGCTCAGTCACCTCTTCCATTGCACCCATGGATGAGGCTCTCACAGCCCCAGAGGGGCAAGCAGAGCCCACTCCTGAAGCTGGTTGCAGGAAGGGCTCACAGTGCTGTGTAGCCATGAGCTGTACTTCTGGGAAGCTGCCCTTTGGGCTAAATCCCCTGCTCGGGTCCACACCAGCCGCAGCATCACCACCTCACTGAAGCCTGATTATTCCCACTTGCAGTGAAGGACAGGAGAGCGCGCGCGCTCTGGAATCCCAGCGGCTGCAGCTGAATCAATAGTTCATTTCTTTCTCTTATCAGAGGGGATTGGGAAGGGAGAGACCATCAACATGAGGAAATCAAAGAAGATGGAAAT
Organism: Megaceryle torquata; assembly: GCA_024611175.1. Taxonomy (NCBI): domain Eukaryota; kingdom Metazoa; phylum Chordata; class Aves; order Coraciiformes; family Cerylidae; genus Megaceryle; species Megaceryle torquata. The sequence continues at coordinate 42,333 of JANIJG010010887.1, read as the reverse complement.
GACATGGCAACAAGCTGATGTCTGAGTGAGCCCTGCGGTATTGGCTGGAGGTCATTCACTCTTCATTCTTCACGAAGAGTGCCGAGGGACTGTCACATTACTGTCAGATTCAGAGGTGCTGGAAGAAACAAAAGCCACAAGCCTTTTCTCACCAGGTGTTGTAAGCACAGCTTTGTGTTCTAGTTGACCAAGGCGGTGGGAGCTCTGGTTTGGCCCAGCATTGAAGATGCAACCTGAGGCTGCCAATCCAGCAGAGACAGACTCTGCCCAGGAGCCAGGGCACAGCTTGTCTGTGCGAGGAATGGCTGGAGCTTGTGCCCAGCACCACACATGTGGCTCTTGGGCATGGCCATTGGTTAGGAGGTACCAAATCCTGCTTCAAGTCAAATCCAGCAGTGCCCTGCCAAACTGGCTGCATTTGGAGGGCCAAACTCAGGCAACAAGATGGTACGGGGCTGGGCACTAAACCGCCCAGATACTGACACCCTGGGACCACAGTGTTGCTCTCAGTGCCTGGTAGAGATGTGTCCCAGTGCAGGACAGCACATACCATACCCATTCCATAGCTCCAGCAGTAAGGGCCCCCAGAGAGCACAGACATGTGGCTACCGTGCTGCCAAAGTGGGCTTTGCTCCAGGGTGATGCTTTTCTCAGCAGTAATGATCTCATCTGTCACAGACAAATCTCCACAGATTTCTAAAGAAAAGTAAGTGTTTGAATTTGTCAGTGAGGAAAACAGCAGCAGCAAGTTCTGTGGCTAAGCACTGGACTGAGGTGGACAGAGGCTTCCTGGAGCCAGGGAGACCAGAGGAAGAGCACAGAGATCCACCAGGAGCCCAGCCGGCAGCCCCTGGGGAGCACTGCCCCCAGGAACACAGCAACAGGGTGCACAGCAGCTAATGCAGGAGGGCTCATGGGGGGCCCTGCACCCCACTTGGTGGTCCATGGCACAGGGAAGCGCTCGAGGTCTCTGCCAAAATGCTGGGTGCTCAACTAAGAGCTGAAATCAGTGCTCTATGTAGAAAGCCCCTGAGAAGTTGGATGTATCCACTCAGGCAGACCTGGACAGGAAAGCTACGTCAGTACAGGTGGTAGGTTTCAGCGAGTGCCTACAGCCTTCTCCTGATGTGAAGGTAAGTACCTGCAAAAGGTGTGTGCAGGGTGAGGATCTGTTACGCCAGGTAGATCAGTTGCAAGAAACAGTCATAATGCTGCACAACATCAGAGGAACCAAGATGGAGATGGAGAGGTGGTTTCAAAACCACGTTCCTGTAGGGGACACTGCAGAGAAAGAGGCACCTTGTACCCCAGTGACCCACAAAAGCAGGACACTGCTTCATCCTCCACCCTCTAACACCACTACCAAAAAGAGATACAAAGCTTTAACATCTACAGACACCCATGAGCAAGCTCTAGATGGAGAAACTTCACCAGCAACACACAGTGGATGCTGTAAAAAGGAACGGTGTGTGCTTGTAGTGGGTGTCGCTCTGTTAAAGGGCACTGAGGTGTCCATCTGCCAACCTGACAGGGAGGGAGTCACAAGGGGTTACCTGCCTCCCTGGAGCTAAGATCTGAGACGTTGCCAGAGGCTGCCACAGCTTGTCAAGAGCACTGACTGCTGTCCACTGTTACCCCTCCACGTGGCCATGAATGACACTGTGAGCCAGAGCTCAAGGGCAGGATCAAAGATGACTATAAAGCCCTGGGGGTGAAAGTGAAAAACACTGGTGCCCAAGTTGTCTTCTCCTCCATTTTACCTGTTAGAGGAAAGGGGGCAGCCAGAAATTGTTGAATAATGAATATCAGCTCCTGGCTACATGGCTAGTGCTGCTGCAAGGGGTTTGGGGTTTATGACAATAGGACATGCTTTGATGACTGTAACCTGATAGGAAGGGAAGGAATCCACCTGTCTCAAATAGGCAAAGGAATCTTTGTCAGTCAGCTGGACAGATTCATGAGGTGGGCTTTAAAGTGAAGGACTGAGCGGGCAGGAGTCCAATCTGGCAACGCTCCGGCCATTGCATCCAGCTGGGCAATAACCAGGCCAACCAGAGCAGTGACAAATGCTCCTTAGCTGACTTCCAAGATTAGAGCCAGAAGGCCAACCACCTCAAGGCTTGCTCTGACTGTGGTGATTCTTCTTGCACTTCACCAGGGAAACCATTTTGCTCGATTAAGTCTCTGCAATGCCCATCCACCAACGCCCACAGCGTGGGGCATGAACAGGCAGAACTGGAGACGTGGGTGCAGTTGCAGGGCCGTGATCTCTTGCAGTTACAGAGACATGGTAGGAGAGATCTCATGACTGGAATTTTTTCATGGACCACTAGTATATTTTAGGAAAAACAGCCCAGCAAAGCAAGGTGGTGGAGTTGCTCTTTACAAGAGAGAATCTATCAAGCTCTGCCTAGGGTGGGGATGAAGAACATGTTGAAAGCTCATGGGTAAGAATTAAGGGGCAGGCTCATAGGGGTGGCACTGTTGTGGGTGTTTACCACAGGCCACCTGATCAGGAAGAGGAAGTCAATGAGCCCTTCTACAGATGGCTTAAAGCAGCCTCACGATCACATTCCCTGGTGCTCTCCTGGAAAGGTGACAGGACAGCTCATTCTAGAGGTCATCTCTAAGCATGTGGAGGAACAGAAGGTTGTCAGGAGTAATCAACATGGATTCACAAGGGGAAATCATGCTTGACCAATCTGATAGCCTTCTAGGATGGTGTGACTGGCTGGGTAGATGAGGGAAAAGCAGTGGATGTTGTCTACCTTGAGTTCAGCAAGGCATTTAACAATATCTCCCATAACATCCTCATAGGCAAGCTTAGGAAGTGTGGGTTAGATGACTGGACCATGAAGTGGGTTGAGAATTAGCTGAACAACAGAGCTCAGAGTGTTGTGATCAGTAGCACAGAGTCCAGTTGGAGGCCTGTAGCTCGTGCTGTTCCCCAGGGGTCAGTGCTGGGTCCAGTCATGTTCAGTACATTCCTCAGTGACCCAGATGAAGGCACAGAGTGGACCCTCAGCCAGTTTGCTGACCATACAAAGCTGAGACACCGGCAGGCTGTGCTGCCACCCGGTGAGACCTGGACAGGCTGGAGAGCTGGGTGAAGGCCAACCTTGTGAAATTCAGCAAGGACACTGTAGGGTCCTGCTCCTGGGGCGGAATAACACCCTGCACCAGTAGAGGTGAGCGGTTGACCTGCTGGAAAGCAGTTACATGGAGAAGGATCTGGAAGTCCTGGTGGACAACAGATTAACCATGAGCCAGCAGCGTGTTCTTGTAGCCAAGAAGGCCAATGGTCTCCTGGGGTGCATAAAGAAGAGTGTGTCCAACAGATCAAAGGAAGTTCTCCTTCTCTACTGTGCCCTAATGAGGCCACATCAGTATTGTGTCCAGTTCTGGGCTCCAAGAGAGACAAATAGAGAGAGTCCAGTGGAGGTTAGAGAGATGCTGAAGGGACTGGAACCTCTCTGCTGAGGAAAGGCTGAGAGCCCTGGGGCTGTTTAGCCTGGGGAAGAGAAGCCTGAGAGGGGAGCTTATCAATAACTGAAGGACGGGTGTCAAGAGGATGACGCCATTCTCTTGTTAATGGTGGCCAGTGATAGGACAAGGGGCAGCAGGCACAAACTGGAACACAAGAAGTTCCACCTGAACAGAAAGAAAAAACTTCTTTCCTGTAAGGGTGACAGAGCCTGTCCCAGGCTGCTCAGAGAGGTTGTGGAGTCTCCTTCTCTGGAGACTTTCAAAACCCACCCAGATACAATCCTGTGCAACTGTGCATTCCTGATCTAGCTGAACCTGCTTTAGCTGGGGGGTTGGATGAGATGATCTTCAGAGGTCCTTTACAACCCCTACTATTCTGTGGTTCTGTACCTGCCATTTATTTCTGCACCTCATTCAAAGGCACCGCTCTGCTGCTTGGGTTTTGTGCAGGGTGTGGAACTCCCCAGTTTTCTGTAACACCCTGGGATGGTTACCATCCTCTGCCTGACTTATCTGAAAGTATTAAAAGCATCATGTGCTTCAGAGCAGGCTACTGTAAAAAACAAACCTGCATTCTCACAGTCTTCCCTTCCCAGTTCATCCACTACTTGCCAAGAAACGAGAAAGCACCACTGAAGCCATCTCTCCCACCCTGCCACCTCCCCGAGAAGCTGTGTCTTGTGCAGGGCTTTTAGCAGCTCTGTGCTTGGGTCTTTCACCAGTCTACATATCAGCTGTGGTTACCTGAGATCAACCTCCTAACACCATGCTTGGTCACCACACAGCAGCCTGTCTCCTGTGAAGACCCCTGAAGTCTTCATCTTGCTCTGCAGAGTCAGGGATGCTTCATTCTTTGCCTAGCGATGGTGTCATTCTCCTCTGATTTGGTCATGTGGGGCAGCCCCATAGTTAGGGGACCTGTGCCCTGGAGGGGTACCTGCTGGTGGTGCTGTACAACCAGTAGGTAGCACCTGCAGGAGGGCTTAGGATGGGCTGAGGGAAGGCAGCGTGGGGCATGCTGCACCAGAAGGGTCCCTTTCCAGAGGCTCTGGAGACCCTGCAGGGTTTGTCAGGGGTTCCTCTGAGCACCATATCTAACCTCCTCCATCAGCCATCTCCCTCAAAAGAGCCAATCACCTCAGCTTGTGTGGCCATGGGGGGCTCTAAGGACCAGGATAGCTCCACTGTGGACAGAATAATGACACAAATGTCTCACAACACAAGACTGAGGTGCTGAGGTGACCACCTTGGGATTGATGGAGCCTGTCTCAAAGCCTCCTTATACTCCACCAGCCCAGGGCTGGGAGACTTAGAGATGCCAGCTCCCTCAGAGGCAGCTGAAGCAGAGAGCGATGCAGAGCCACTGCACAACACGCGGCTGGAGAAGGTGATCTGCGACCTGCTCTAAGGAGATGCATCACCACCTCACAGCCTCACCTGGTGCCTTGGTGAGAGGTGCCCAAAGCAGATGGATGCCAGGGTGAGCAGGGTGCACGGCAGTCATTGTGCTGGGACCAAGTATGGACAGGTGAAGGAGCATTCAGAGCCACCACTGCTGCAGCCACTGCAAACTGACCGCCTTGCACAGCACTGTCTCCCTCAGGTCTACAAGGGCATCACAGCGTGAGAGATGACACCAATTCCAAGCTCCCACAGGTGAGGCTGAAGCTGGCTACCCTCTTCTGCCCATGGGTTGCTCATGCAGGATCCTGAACACTCCCTATTTGTAGCAAGAGACATGCCCCACCTTTTCCTTATGCAAGGCTGTAAAAACCACTAAAATTCACTAAATGCCATGCTGTGATTGGTTGTTCCACAATGCTTCAAACACCCAAGTGTTATCAGCAGCATGCCACAAGCTCCCTTACACTCTTCCTTGACCCTAGAAGAGCAAGAGATGGTGCACAGCTTGGAGCATCCCTCCTTCTCCCTCTTTTCCACCTGCTTCTCCTCTGCCTCCTCCTCTCAGCACTGCTGAGGAAGGAAGGTGAGGTCCTGAAAGGCACAGCACTTGCCTCATTCTGCCATTAAAAATCAAGTCAGCCCAGAGATTATCTGTTATTAGTTCTGATTGCTGACATGCTGGGACAGTGCACGGGAGCAGAGCTTGCTGCACAGGGTGCTGCACGTGCAGCCACATAAGGGGAAGCAGGAGATGAGGGAAAGCACAGCACCCAGTATGGGGTGTAAAGGTCCCAGGTGGCCTGCGTCTGGGAGCTGTGCTGCTTTTCCATGCCTTGATTGCTAAAGAAAAGAATCACAGGTCCCAGTTCTGTCAGCCCCATTTTCAGGCTTCACTGGAGAGAGACGGGAGCACCACTGGCAGAAGGAGCATCACCATTTCTCAGGTGGAGTGGGGGGGAGTGGTGGTCTCCAGAGGGGGAGCACTGTTAGACCTGAATGTCCAGCTCAAAGCATAAACCCTCAGAGCAGCCACTCTCTCAATGTGTTTTAGTGTCACAAAGCCTGGAAGTAAAAGCAAGTTTGACACTCAGCTCTGCTGCATCCCTTCTTGCAACTCGCGCTGAGGAGCTGCTGAGTGTGGTTGGGTAGGTACACCTGCAGCTGGGCTCTGTCAGACATACGTCAGGGAGGAGAAGAGCTCTCAGAACATGGCCAGAAATTATTCCCCTTCTGACCATTACCTTCACAGTAAGAAAAAGCTGATTTTGATCTAAATTGGAGCCTTGAGAAATTGAGCAACCTTAACCTGTTTCCGAAAGCTTTGGGTTTGGTTTTTTCTTTTTAAGAAAAAAAAAATAAATCAAAACAAACCAACAAGAAAGTGGCTGTCCTGGTAGAACACATATCCAGTCTCACTTGATTCCAACAAACAATTTGCTCTTGCCTAGCAAGCAGCTTGGGAAATCAAAAAGTCAGTACCAGCCACAGACAAGGATTGATAGGAACAAGCCCAGTAATCAGAAAGGCTGGGGAGCCATATTGCTGGTTGCAGGATGCCAAGTGTGTTTCTGGTGTAACAATGTTCCATGTCTTGCAGTGTTGCTGGTTGCAGACACAACCTGTCCTTGGCAAGCAGCAGGCAGAAAATTGATCTACTCAACCCTTAAGGCACCCTCTTGCTCCCTGATGATGGGACTCCAGGGGCTAGACTGCCCTCCATCCCCATTTTCCTTGGGAGGGAGAATACTTTGAGTTGCACTTACCCTTTTACATAAGTAGGGGGTTTCTGTCCAGGATATTTTGTCACAGTCTTGGCTTTGCGACAGTGCTGCTCCTACCCTGTGCCTGGAGCTGTGGTGGCAGGGTTGCTCTGTGGTCACACTGCCAACTCTTCACCAGGACCCTGTGGATGTGAGATGATGGCTTCTGGGGGCACTGCACCATGCCATGCTCACTTGATGCCTCTGGAGGGGGCTCAGCCTGAGACCTCTGGCCCAAATTGATGCCTTGCCCACCTGTCCTTCAGCCCAGCTTTCTTGACCTGGAGAGGCAGGTGAACAATGTGAAGTCCCAGCAGGGCTGGATGCTCATGCACCAGGGCTGGGAGCTGCTGTCTGTGGTGCAGGCGGGCAGAGCGCTGCACTCGGGCTGGGAGCGTTAGTGGTTGGGCTACACTGCCAGCTCAGCAGCCGGAAGGGTTTGAGAGGCAGAGGCAGTCCCACTGAAGTCAGACGAAGGACAGATACAGGAGCTGTGAGACATGTATCAGTGTCTCCAGCCACTGTCCAGTGGCCGTGACCCAGCTCAGGCCTTCGTCTTCCCCTGGCCCACTGAGTGTGCCAGAGCACAGTAGGAGTTGCTCCTGCAGCTCCTGCCTTTGAAGTCTTGTTCAGGACAAGGCTGCAGAGCAGGGAGTGAATCAATCCTGGGACTCATTCTGCTGCTCTCCTTGCTGCAGCAACCAGAGATGGGAGGTGATGCGAGTCTGCCAAGGACACAGAGGAGATGGGGTAAGGTGTGTTGTACCATGCCCAGCAGCCCAGGACTGGTGGGGCCACGGCACACCACGGTGTGCTCCCAATAGCTTGGCAGTGGATGGCATCAGGTGGCTGGAGCCAGTCAGCTCGGAGATGGCACTGAGCCTCCGAAGCAGCCTGTCTGTACAGATTTCCTGAACAATTTCAGGACAGCCTTGTACACCATGCAAAAACCAGCCAGATCTAATTGGCAGATTAGGTTAGTGGAGGAGAGATAAGCCAATCCACTCAGAGGGTTGTTTGAGCTGTATGCGGCTAAATCAGATTAGGGGGAGATGTTCAGCTGGTGTAAGGTGGCACAGAGCTGTGTGAGCCCATGACAAAGCACGAGCGTGCTTCCTTCCCAGTAAGCCCCCTGGTCTCTGGGGGCAGTGCAAGGCTAGTGCAAGAGCTGTAAAGTGACATTAATACGGGGGAGGGGGGGTGGGAATAGGGATGGATTAAATGGGAGATCTGGAAGTAGCATTATGCAGGAATTTCTGCACTGTCTCACTCCGGGGCATGTCACAGGAGCCCTTCTGCAGAGGAAGGTGATGCACAAAGTGCTCAGTCCCAATCAAGCACTGACTTTGGCGCTGAGGTTTGCTTGGGGCTGTTTCACACCCTGACGCCCACACCTGGGTGAAGCTCTGCAGCTGAGTGGTTCCTGCTCTGCACAACAAGAGGATAAAGGGAATCAGTGAGAGCCCTAAAGGAGATTCCCAAAGGGAGGCCTTGCACATATACCCTCCCAGGCCTATAGAGCAAACTCAGCCTAAATTTTCTGTTACTCTGAAAAGCAAGTTCAACTGCTATGGCCCTTACCCAGCTGGCTCATCGGCCACAAGATGCCCACAGGTTCCAATCCCTCTCATGAAGCACTTATCAAACCTCATTTATCTATGGAACAGCTAATTTCATTTATCCCTGGAGAACAGGACACAAGGCATAGCAAGCACTGCACTGTCTGACTGAAGTCGCCACCTTAAGAGAAGCCCACCACCCACCTCTCAAGGCTGGTCCCTAACCTATGAAGGCCTCATAGTCACCTCAGGTACCCCCATTTCCCAGATGAATATACAAAGAGGACCAGTTTGATCCATTGTCCGAATCTTTTTAGACTTTGCCTCTTATGGATGAAGAAACAGAGGCTGGAGGCATATTTTATCCAGGACATGGCATGATCTGGGGGAAGAGCATTATGTAACAGCCATCAGACCCCCAGTCTGACACTGCTTGGCTTCAGGGCTGTGGGTGCATCACTTCATAGAATGGTAGGGGTTGGAAGGGGCCTCAGGAGATCGAGTCCAACCCCCCTGCCAGAGCAGGACCATAGAATCTAGGGCAGGTAACACAGGAATGCATTCAGATGGGTCTTGCAAGTCTCCAGAGCAGGAGATTCCACAGCCTCTCTGGGTAGCCTGTTCCAGTGCTCTGTAACCCTTGCAGTAAAGAAGTTCCTCCTCATGTTGAGGTGGAACTTCCTGTGCTCCAGCTTACATCCATTGCCCCTTGTCCTACTGCAGGGCACAAGTGAAAAGAGGTTGCCCCTTCTTGACACCCAGCCCTCATATATTTATAGACATCAATCAGATCCCCTCTCAGTCTTCTCAGCCTTTCCTCATAAGGCATGTGCTCCAGTCCCTTAATCATCCTCATAGCCTCCGCTGGACTCTCTCGAGTAGATATTTCCCCACACACATTCATGCCTTGATCTGCAGACCCACAACAGGGTCATTGCACGGTGGGCAGGGCAGTGCCCACTTGGAGCAGCTGCAGGAACGTGGCTTCGTAAGGTGCAGCTGGCCCTGCCTTGCAGCTGCTCCTCAGCCCTTGGGACCTGCGAGGCTGAGCTGGGGGAGAGGGAAGAGGCACTCACTCATCAAAGCAATCCACCTCTTGAATGTCTTTTTTTTTTTCCCCAAATATTTAGTTTCATCCCAGTTTTCAAATAAGCTTTTTCACTCTGATGATTCATAGAGACAAAGGTGAAGCAGAGAATGGGGCAATCCCACATCTTTTCAACTCAATCTGTACCAAAACTCCTTTGAAAAGCTCAACATCAGCTCCTAGGTCAAGTCATTTTCTTTCCACTTTGTTATATTTACTGGTAGCCTGAAAATAAAGGTGAAAACAAAATCCTCCCCATGGAACAGCAGCTTGGACAGGGGGACCAGTGGGATTCACAGAATCACAGAATTTCTGAGGCTGGAATAGACCTCCAAGATCATCAAGTCTGGCCTATGACCCAACACCATGACACCAGCTAGACCTGCCCTCCCTCCTGGCTCCAGACAGAGCAGGATGGGGCTAGAGCCCCCAAGCCACTGGGGGGACTCTCTCACCCCAACACAGCCTCTGCAGCCATGCTCACTGCTTGAGACTCCCCAAAAGGGGTGAAATGTCTCCCTGAGAAGAACAGGTCACCCTTTTTGGGGGGGAAAAAGGATGGGTAACTTCTTCCACCACCTCTGATCACCTTCATTGCTGTTAATTCGCAGCTGAGGTCAACGACTCCTGTTCTGCACTTCATGCAGACATCAAGTCACAGGCAAGACAGGCCTATAATAGGGGGGAATGGTGACACCACCTTCCCATCTTGTGCTCCAGTGCCAGCTGGGGACTACTGGAAGCATGATACCCCACACTGGCTGTGTTTTCCTGGAGGTCTCATGAATTCTCCTCTGGGTTCTGAGTTGTAGACATTTCACCTCCTGTCCCCCTCGTTGCATTCATCCCCTGAGGCTGAAACTAGCCAGTTCTGGGTAAAAAAGGGGCCAACAGGGTCACAAGGAGAGACCAGAAAGTTCCTGTCTGTGCACGAGTCCCAGACAGGTATGGAAGCCAGGGAGGCGGAGATGTCCTTGACCACCTGCAGATCCCCCAGGTAAATCTGGTGAAGAAATCCATCCCTCCTCCTCTCAACCCCGCGCGATCCTCCCTGGACAGGGCAGCCTCCTTCCTGCTCTCCTCGGACAGGTCCAAAGACAGCGGTGCTGGGAAGCCGGCTGCGGCCGACGGGTGATCCTTGCGGTGGGAGGCTGGTGGCCCTGCCCGCCGGCTGAGCAGGAGGAGCTGCCTGGCAGCAGGCGCAGGCTGCGGGTGGCATCTCTGCAGCAGGTGAGGCCACAGAGAAAAACAGCACCTTGGGCAAGAGACCCAGGGAGCAGCTCCCGCCGATGCTGCTGTGGCCACAGCCGCCCGCTCTGAGCAGGGTTTGCTCCAGTGAATGAATGAGGCAGCTGATGAATATTCAGGATTGGCGAAGCAGATCGCTTTCAGCTAAATTTGATCACAATACGGGATAAATTAAGCCATGGGATGAATGCATTTGAAATGAAGATTAAAAGAACGCACTGTACAAAGTCAGGAAAGTAGGTTTAGCCAAAATCTGACAATGTACACAAACAGACGAAAATAAAGTTCCTTTCACTGAGCAAATAATGAGGTCGGGATCAGCCTCTCACCAAGTTCCTATGGAAACATCTCTTTTTTTTTCTTTTTAATTTAAAAATAAAGGGGGGCGGGATGTCTTGGAAATGAACGCTGCTCAAAAGGTCCACAAGCAGAGGGACGTGCTCAACACGAGCAATACCTAGTAAGAAAAATAACCTCAGGCCAGGGGAGGACCAGGGAGGGTGTGCAGGCAGGGGAGGCTGCTGAGCCCTCAGCCCCACCACCCACAGCCCTTGTGCAGGGCCAGCACAGCACCGATTCCAGCACTGTGAGGTGCTTATGCCCAGCACATCTCCATCTCCCTGCAGGGCCAGGGCACTGGGCTCTTTTGGCAGCTGGGAGAAGGGTAAGGAGGAGGAAGAAGCATTTAGATTTGCCACAGGAGCACGGAACTGGAGAGCTTGCAGGAGACTGAGGTGAGGAATGGAAGCTCATGCCACATCTGCTCCTGGTTTCAGAAAGCTCCAGATTATTGTGGGCCCCTAAAGCAAAGCCACAGGCAGCAGAGCTGCCTTGGCTTAGGGAGAAGTGGAAACAAAGGCACTGAGGAAAAATGGGGCTGTGGCCCTGCCCTGGGGAAACTGAGGCATCAGAGCAACCTGGCCAAAGGCTGCCAGAGGGCAGACACTGAAAGCCCAGCTGGGCACCCAGCCCTTACCCATGGGCAGGGTTTCCACCACCTTTGTTGGTGGTGTGAGGGCATTGCTGTCATCTCCGAGAGTCCCTGCAGACCTGGTGTGCTGAAGGACTTATTCCCTCACTGGGAAGCAGGAGAGGCAGGCAGGTCTCTGCTCCTGTACAAGGACCATCCCTTTGGGGGTGGGTTCAGCCCCTCTGCCCATAGGAACAGGCTGGGAGCAGGGTGCAGGGTTGGAGAAAACCCTTGCCAAGTTTGTTGCGGTCTGCACTTGGCCTTCCCTGCCACCAGCTGATGAGATGCCCCAGTCTCTCAGCAGGGCCAGACTGGGCACAGCAGCAGAGGGCAGAGGCTGCTTGTTCCAGAGCACCCAGAGCTCTAATTCAGACACCCATCTCCCAGAGCCCCCAGTGGCTTGGAAACCTGCTGGACCACCATGCCTCCCCTAGCAGGTGTCCTCCTCCTGCAGCCACACCGTTTGAGAGGAGAACGTTAAAGGTCTGTCTGTCAGGCAACGCAGAGTGTCTATCAGCAGCCCCTGGCAGGTGAGAGGAAAGCATTAGCATAAGGAAAACGGGGGAGGAGAGGCAGCCTGTCTGGGACCAGTATGACTGAGCAGACAGGTGAAGCCCGGGAGGTTATAAATAAGTCCCCTGCGGCACCCCCAGCTGCACTTCTGCACTTCTCTAGCAGGCTCAGGAGCCCAGTGTTGGTGGCTGGGGCTGGGGCGGGCAGTGGGCTCCCGCAGCGGGGGCAGGCAGGGAGTGCAGCGCTGGCTCGCGGAGGAGCAGCTTGTGTCTGCCAGCACAGCACCAGCAGCAGGGCAGGAGGGGGTCCCAGCTGCGAAGGGGAACAGGAACCCCAGTTGCCACACTGGGGCTCAGACTGGGACCGGCCACAGCAGAAGGATGGGGGCAATGGCTTTCCCCTCCCACTCTTTCTGTCCCCAGCGGAGGAGGCGATGACTAGTGGCAACCCATTCCCTCTCTGTCCTCCTCCCGCATCCACTCAAGTCAGGAGTGACCCTGGGGAGCTGGGGAGAGGTCGGCAGAGGAGGACACAGTCAAAGGAGGACCCATTCAAGATGGGATTTTGAGAAAGGGACTCAGGAAACTGGACCAGCTGCAGTAGACCCCCTCAGAAAGACCTGTGGACAATCGGGTGCCACCCCAACATGGGTAGGAAGGAATGTGCAGCCTTTCCTGTCAACCTGGCCCCCACAGCAAGGGGTGCTACCATAGAGAGGTGAGGGATCGCAGCTCTCACCCTCTCCTTGCCTTGTTTGGAGCATCCCTGTTTTCCCTCTCACCCAGTGAGCCAAGTTACCAGCCTGGGATTCAGTCAGAGCTACCTGTGCCCAGCACTGGGTTACCCCAGGGGCCTCTGCCAGCCTCCTTGAGACAACGCTCCCGTCACATCAGCGCCAGGGAGAGAGGAACGGGTTTGCTGCAGGATCGCCGCATGGGTCACACAAAGCAGAACAAGGCCTTGGTTGGGCAAACAACCAGTTTAAAGCAATGCCCAGTTAACAGCAATTGGAACTCCCAGGACTGCAGGCAGCTCAGGCAAGCGAGTCCACCTTGTTCTGCCATGAGCAGCTGGGTTCAGCCCCCGAGGGCAGGAGGGTCTGGGAGCAGGCCAGGGCTGTATCACACTCACCGCACTGGGTGAGCAAGTATTTGTTGGTTTTACATGAAACAAGAGCCAAGATCAACAAACACAAGCCCTGTTCCCTGCCCCAGCAACAGTGGGACTGACCAAGCTTCTGGACACACGGGGACCCGCAGCTCTGGGCACACGAGCTGGTATCCTCAGCACGCCTGGAGCCCTGATGGGGGCAGGGCTGGCAGCCTGGGCTGATGCAACATGGATCCTGCGCACAGACATCCTGGAAGGCTCCAGGATGGCTTCTGGACTTCCATGCAACCCCACCTCACTCCATGGCAAGACCCAGAGAGTCATGTTGCTGCCTGTGGAGAAAACCACTGCTGCACCAGGAATATTTGTTTGGCTAATTTTTACTTAAAGCTCAGGATGGGAAAACAAAAATAATAGTCATTTTGCCTTTTGGGGAGCTTTCCACAGGCAAGGGCAGAGAGAGAGGCCAGAGGGAGTGAAAGGAAGGATCAGCTGCAAGAGAACCTCCTCCACACTCCCCAGGCTCTGCCCCGTGTCTCTAGGTTCAGGGCACCTATCTCAGGCCTTGGTGCTCACAGCATGCTCAGCAGGTCTTATCCCTCGTTTTGTACACCTTAAAGAAGAGCTGCTCTCTGCACTTGAAATGCTAAATCCCTCTGAGTCTGCCTGAGTGAGAGTATTTGTTTCACAGCCCAGGATTTTGACGCAGTGCCCCAAGCCGGGGAGGAGCCCAGTGAGGTGGGAGACTTAAAATGGTGCCAGGGCCAGAGACTGGCTGTGGGTAAGGCACAGCGAGAGCTCACAGGGTGCAGAGGTCCGACGT
>JANIJG010010887.1:0-28273 GCA_024611175.1 Megaceryle torquata | reverse complement strand
AGCCCCCCCTGGATCTGTTGCTGTGTGGGCTGCCCTGGGTGACCCTGCTGTGGCAGGGGGGTTGGACTCGATGATCTACAGAGGTCCCTTCCAACCCCCACTATGCTGTTATTCTGTGATTTTGTGGCTATGTCCCAGTCCCCAGAAATAGCGAGGGGGAAATTGCTGGCCTGCAGTGAAAGATTTGTCAATGACAAAAGCAGCATCACAAGATCTGTCATGATGGCATTACCCAACCTTGAACTCCCTCTTTTGCAACATGCTGGCAAGCACAGCCAGCGTGCACCAGGAGATACCCTTCCAAGGTTGCTGTGTCCATCAGGTGGCCATGGCCAGGGACGCCCCTGTGCACACTGCCGCACACTGACCCTGCACTGGTCAGTCACTCCGTGGCAGGTCTAAAGGGCTGATTTGGTGCCACCACAGGAGGACCCAGCCATCAAGCCTGTCCCATCAGCAGGCGTGTTCTCCTCCTGTAGGGTAGGATGGGTGCCTTCTTTTGAAGATTCTTCTTCTACAAAAGAAAGCAATATATCCAGTTACAGAAAAAAAAAAAAAAAAAAAAAAAAAAGTGATGGTAACAGCAACCAGCCAGCCAAGCTCTCTGAGTCCCTCTGAGATGTGGATACAACCCAGCACCTCGCTTGGCTGGGCACTGTCAGCTGCAGTACTGTGATGGGGGAGGCAGCTGATGGAAAGGCAGCATCCTTGCTGCTTTGGCAAGATGTCTCTTCCCAGATGCTCGTCAACAAGAGCTGAGAGACAGCGAGCTCTGCAGGTGTCTTGCTCACAGAGAACCCACCCTGGCAAGACCTCTGCCAGGCTGGCACCTGCTCCTCTTGCACAAGACCCCCCACGGCCTACAGATGTGCAGCGAGAGGCTGAGGAGCATCGCTCTGCCCCTACTGTGGGTAACCACAGTCCTGTCTCCTGGGCAGAAAAGGCTGGGGCCCAGCAGAGCCAGACTTGCTGAGGCCAGCAAGCAGTGTCAGGAGCAGGACCGCAGGGGGAGTTTGAGGGACAGGGAGCCAGCAGGTATGGGACGATGGGGCAGCTCGAGGCCAAGGCTGCGGCAGGGGAGGGTCATCATACAATCATCATCATCAACAGACCTAGTCTGCCCCTCCTTCTTCCAAACCCCAGCTTCCAAAAAGCTTCCAAAAAGCTGAGGTTTGGGTTTACCTCAGGAAGGAGTGATGTTATTTCTCATATTTCTTGCAAATGTTCTTCTGCCTCAGCAAACTTGCACTAGCTTACATAAGAGACCTTGGTGATATCTGCAACAGGCAAAGGCACTTGAGCATGCAGGAGGCACGTTTTGTTATATAGCATATGCACATGGACAGGCTGGAGATGCAGGGAGGGACCTGCTGCAAAGAAGAGTGAGTAGTACAGTCCCAGAGCTGTGATGATGACACTTTTAGGCCCTTTTCCCCAGAAAAAAAAAAGACCAAAGAACAAGAGATGACGTCTCCTTGCCAGCTTGTACTCAAACAGCCTGCCTCTGAAAGGGGAGAGTCTGAAAGGGGAGAGTCTGAACAAGAACAAAGAGGGCTGTCAGCCCTGGAACCTCAGAGTCTGATACCTGACAGGACCTGTTGTCAACAGCTCGTGGTGCTTAGGGTCGAGAGACAGAAGGGGATCATCAGTACCAACTCTCCTCGTTTGCTCATTTTGATTCAGCACATCATTTCCTTCCACATCCCTTCCCCGAGCCATCCCTGGCACCAAACTTCCCACACATTCCAGGCAGTGCCGTGGCTGCTGGGTTAGAGGCACCTTCCCAGAAGAACCCTGTACAGACCATGAACATCTGCAGCTATGGCTTCAGGGGCTCAGAAAAACAACTGTCTGACCTGTCTGGTTTATTAAACTGCTGGTGTCAAAGCTTTGTCATGTTTCTGTTGATGCTGGCACTGAAAGGTCTGGGTACAACCTAGGGCTTCAGATCTGGGTGTGGTGGAGCAGGAATATTTCATGGTTATAGGACTGGTTATATTGGTTATAGAATGTTTATAGGTTCCAGCACTTAGGTCATCTGGGATCAAGTCTCAGCTTCGTGTGTGTAGGCCTTTTGTTGTTCCTTATTCCAGACAACCCATCAGGAATCTCAGACACTCTGGCATCAGGCTGGCCCAGGATTCTTACCAGGGGGATGCTGAGTGATGCTGGGAGCTGTGTAAACTGTGATGGGTTCTGCATTTGTACCAAGGGTTTGCAGAGACAAATGAGTCTAGCACTCATTTACTTTGTCTCCTTCCATGGTGGCACTCCATTGCCAGAACCAAGTCACACCAGAAACTGGGCTTCTGCTGAGCTGAGATGTTGTGTTAGTGCATCTCTAGCTAAAGCTGACAACTACATTAGACCTTGTGCTGGACTGCTGCACAGGTAGATCTTCCCTGGTCAGATTTTCATCTGCTCTTGGTTCAAAGATGAAGAGAGAAATGTAGTTCAGAAAACAAGGACTTCTTCTTGAGCAGGGGGGACATAACAAGTTGTTACAGGAGTGTGATCACCTTAGAGGTCAGAGCACCCCCAGCTCTGCACTGACAAAGGATAAATATATCTAGGCCAGCTTTTGTGGCAGCTCTTGAGTCTGTTCTCCAGACCCTCGTAGTCAAGGGACTCCACAAGGCCCTTTGGCACGCTGAGATACAAAAGCTATTTTGAACCTGCATTAATGTCCAGGGGTGATGAGCTGGGCACTGGAGGCTGGGGCCAGGCTGCTCATGGGCACATTCCTCTGCAGTGCCTGTAATTCAGTAAACAACAAGTAGGGTGGTGCCAGCAGGTGGAGGCTGTTTGCTCTTGCGTATGGGATTATTGAATTTCAGGGCTATAAGAACAGGACTCACAGCCAGGACAAAGCAGAAGACTGGTGGATCACTCAGCTGACTAAAGCTGGGTACTATCCTACAGCAGAGGTAAAGGGAAGATTTAATTTCTGCTTATCTTCCAAATGCTCTGCTGTTTCTGCCTGTACTGGGCTAGCTTTAAAATCACCGTGCTTTTAAAGGGTGCTGTGGCAGTTGCTGAGCAAGAAATCCTGCAGTAACCACCACCTGAACTCACTGGAATCAATCCTGGCCCTTGCACCAAGCCGCACAGCCCCTTGCACTGCCCAATTTCCTCCCCACCCTTCTCTGCTTCTGGAATTTCCCTTGTGCCATCCCCCGTAGCGTCAGAGGCAGCGCACGCTGAAGCCATCACAATGCGCTGTGCTGTGGTTTACTCTGCATATGCCTCTTAGATTATAGATTTGGCCTTTGTCTTTGTTATTTGTGTCTTCAGTTCTTCCCCTACTAAGTACATTAGTTGCTATGGAAACAATTATTTCACTGGTATGAGTAATCCTCATGACAACCACAAAAGCAGCAGAAAGTCAGTTTATATGCTGCACCTTCTACTTAATGCAGTTAGTTGCTAATTAGCTCTTCCCTTGGAAGTGATCAAAATCTCTGCCACCAATAATCGATAGGGAAAAATAAAGAGTTTGGACTGGCTGCCTTGATATTTTGTGCTAACTTTGTATGAATCAGAGAAACCCAACAGGTAGATGCTGAGGCTCTAACTACCATCCAGTCCCTCAGTGTAGGAAGACCAGAAGACATCAGCTGGATGTAGGAAGCACCCAGCAACTCTCTGCCTGAACCGCTAAGCAAAGCAGATAGGCTCATCAGAGTCCCAGCACGATCATGCTGACAAAGTCATCGCACTGGGGAGGAAGGGTGCAGCATCCCAGTGCAGTGATATGGGGACTCCATGGGGTCACCTTGCCTGGGAACCCAGCAGAACTAGTGCACTCCAGCCTGAGCAACCCTCCCCCAGCAAGACCAGCAACCCTCTTCTGTGCCGGGAAGGAAGTGAAAATGTTGATCCTTGCTACGTGCCAAAATAATGGGTCCTCATGTGATGAGAGACTTTGTGTAGCAGGGCCCCCAGCTCCAGCTACTGTCCGCAGCAATGACAGCTCTGCCCCTGCCAGGCCAGACCCTGCTGTGTCCCATGACAGACATGTCCTATGCCTCAGCAACCCCTAGGCAGTTGGACTTCAAGAAAAGAATGACTGCTTGCAATCTAAGCGTTTATCCGAGGCTTTACATTAATGAGATGATTAAACTTTCAAATCAGGCTCGCAGAGGATGTCTGATGGCACGCCTGCAGCTCGCCCCGCAGCGCCGGGATGCCGGCCGAGCCACCCGACGCACACCAAGTGCCACCTGGCTGCTCCTGGCTTCACCCACACCTCACACCAGGGCTGCAGCAAGCCTGGAGGACACAGCACTTTGAATCAAGTCCTAGCCAGATTGGTGGAAGCAGGTTTAGCTGGAGCCAGGGGTGAGAGGCAAAGGGGAGTCTGAGGCAAAGGGGAATCTGGGATGTCCTCGCACCTCTGCCCAATGAGACGTGGCTCATGCGAGGGTGCTCCCAGGTGATAACCTTCCCAAGTGCTGCCCAAAGGGAGATGTCAGAGGAGCACGTCAGGGTCTCAGGTAAGAGCTCATTATATGGAGCCAGGCTGATACGAGCAACCAGACAAGCTCTTTGGTGTGGAAAAGAACAGGCAAAAATAGACTGGGAAAACTAACCTGATCCCAAATCACTCCCAAAGAAGGTGACATCTTCAGTGATCCACCCACAGGAATAAAGGCCGGACTGCAATCAGCCATTGAGAGACCTGCTACAACAGTGAGGACTGAACGTGTCCGTGGGATGGGACAGACTTGAGCTGGTGCTTTATTTCTCTTCTTTGCCTCTACACAGGGAAAATTTCCCGCAGCTCAAATGGCAACACAGAAATTAATTCTTCCTGCTTTCTCTATTTGGCAGTTACTGCAGCAGGGAATTGATACCGACATTTCTGAAGGTTAGGAGCAGTGCCACACTCCCCTTTGCCTTCCTTGGGAGCACCTCCTGCCGCAGCACCCCTCTCAACTTGGCCCATTCACTTGCCTGCAAAGGCAGCCCACGGCTTCCTAGGACCTTAGGCTACCACCACGGGGATTTCCTTCCCTGGAGGCTCTCACCCTGGGCAGAGCCTGTGGGATGGTGGGGAGCTGCCTCTGATGCCCAGCTCTGCACTCAGCCACCTCCAGGTCCCACAGGTGGCAGGAGGGTCAGCTTGTGAGATGCTACATGGGTGTTCACCCTGAGAAAAGAGTTTTACTGAGCAATCCCTAGTGACAAGTGACAGGACAAGGGGAAATGGCCTCAAGTTGCACTGGGGGAGGTTTAGGTTGGGTGTCAGGAAAATCTTCTTTACAGAAAGGGTTGTTAAGCACCAGAACAGGCTCCCCAGGGAAGTGGTTGAGTCACCAGCCCTGAATCTGTTTAAAAATTGTTTGGATGCGGTGCTCAGGGACAGGGTTTAGTGGCGGGTTGTTAGAGTCAGGGAAGGAGGGTTAGGTTGAGGCTGGACTCGATGGTCTTTTCCAACCTGAGCAATTCTGAGAGGGGTTGCAGTGAGCACTCAGGATTGTGACTGGTCCAGGGGGCAAAGGCAAGTGACAGCTCAGGCAGGACTGGGGTTCAGCCTCCTTGTTGAGTGGGAAATGCTGCAGCCATTAAGAGCATATCTGGTGTACTGAGCTTATCTCCATCCCTGGATGGCCTAGGAGCCTGATTGCTTCTGCTGCATGTGGAGACATCCAGCATGGGTAAGCGTGTCTGGAGCACACCATGGGCTTCGTTCCATCCGCTGAGGATGGAGCCACTTGGGAGAGGACAGCTTCCTTTTCCACTGAAGGGAAACTGCTCCACAACCAGTCCCTGGGCCCTGCTGGGAACAGCAAAGAAGTTTGGGGTAATGCAAAGGAGAAGAATGGTGACTGCAGTACCCAGCAATGAATGATCAGCCATTTAGGGCAGGGTATCAGAGCCCTGCCCTGCTCAGCACACCCCACACCTGCTGTCTGGCCAACTTTTAAACCTCATCCCGAGGATGCCCACAGAGGGTTCCTAGACCTGCTCTCTGCAGCAGGAAGAGCACTCACACACTGGTGCATGGAGGCCCAAGACCCAGGGCACTGTGCTAGGAGCTCTCTGGTGCGTGCTCCACCACCCACTGCTGGCACCAAGCGGGCTGTGCCCACCTCTGCTGCAGGAAGGCAAAGGCATCATTAGCTGACATCCAAATTAGTGAGCAGGGCAAAGCCCTACTCCCAGAAAGCCAGGTTGCTCTTTCTAACTTGCTGACCTTCAGAGCAAAAGCAAAACCCGCTCATGGGGATATGCCATCAGTCTCCTAAAGCACATGGCAGGCAGAAATGCATCAAATCTTATGACTTTTCCTGTATGAGGGGTACATAGCTCCTTCGTTCTCATTCTCCTGCTTGGTTTGTGGAAAGGCAAATCCCTCCTTTGTATTTGCATCTGGTGCTCAGCCCTGCTCCTTGATGGAGCTCCAGCCTACTGGGGTTTTAGGATGCTATAGTTCCCCCAGTCCCATGGGAAGCTCTCCATGGCAGTGGCCTCCTGTGCCCATCATGCTCATCAGTGGACTCTCCAACATCTCCTCTCCTCAGCACAGACCTCAGGAGGCAAAGATGTAGGAAACATGCTCAGGAGGTCACAAGCCTGGCAATCCATGAATCCTGAACAAGAGAAATCCCAGACCATCACCTCTTCTGCCTGTTACCCTGTCTTGCTTTCTTTATACTTGCCAGAAACATGTTTTTCTAACATGTGCTGCTACCTTTTCAAAGACTTTGAGATGTTCTGGGGTCAGCATGAGCTGGCTGGTGACTGGAGGGACCACAGTCTCCTCTAACAGGTCCTATCTGCATGGTACCAAGAACATGAGTGCTGGAGTTACTCTGGTCTCACCACTTTTTTTGGTCACCTGGGAAAATCAATGCTGTTCACTGTCAGCAAACTGTGTCCCTGGAGAGATGCTTCTGGAGGATCAAAGAGATGCAAATTGCTTCAGAGAGAACACTGTGGCTGCTGCTTCAAGCCCATCGCATGAGTGAGCAGTGGGGACAGAAAGAGAAAGATCCATCTCAGGTGGTTAAATCACAGCTGGACTGAAGAACTCCAAAGAGTTCTCTAAAGAGAGTTTGGAAAGAGCCAGAACACTCAAACACATTGGTTAGGGCCTAGTCCTAGACAGAGAAGACCTTTTGCTGGCAAAGGGATTTGAAGAAAGCTCTTCTATTATCCCCAGGAGGAGAAAGCTCACGTTTGCCAGCTGACTGTCAGGTTTTGCATACCTAGCCTGCACAGCAAACACGGGTTTGTTCCATGGCTGTAAAACACCGTGGACTACAAAGCCGCAGCCCTGAAGTCCAGCATGCTGCTGGCACCCAGGGAAGTTGGAGGGAGCTCAGACAAGATCTGCAAGTGTGAATTCTTTTGCACTAGTGCCTATCTCAAAGTGGTCCAGCCCTGCAACATGGGCTGCTGCCGGGGGAAGCCCAGCGTGCCAGGAGCAGCACAGACTTCAGTCACTGCTGGCCGAGTTCCCCTGTGCCTGCCAGAATACTCAGAAGAGGCTAAATGCTTGCAAATGGGGCAGTGTCAGGTCAAACAATCTATTTTCCATCCCCTCCTAGCAACTCCAGCATTATTAGAAGGTGCTGATGTCTCCAGATTGATAAACAAGAGCAGAGGACCTGCAAAGGAAGGTCACTGGTAATCACACGCAAGACAGGCTGATTGCTTTTTCATATTGCCAACTGAGGCATTTTGCTTGTGCAGTGTCACCCTCTGTGCTGAACTTTATCCTTATAGACACCTCAGGGAGATCTTATCTCAGAGGGGGCACATGATACATGGGGTCCAGGCCAGTTTCTGACCTTCCTTCCCACAGCTCTCCCTGCTCAGGCATGGGAGCGCAGGGCTGAAATGCAGCTACTCCACTCTAATGCCTAAAGAAACTCATCTTTTCTGTCCCACCATCCCCACAGACAGCTTAACAACAGCTCCTTAGCTCTAACGGTGTCCCGTCATACCCTGTACACGCTCCTTTTCTCCTTACATCCCTGTACTGCCTGGCTGTACCCACCATAGTGTAACCACTATGCAGTGGTTGAAAACGAGCCATTTAAGAAGCTTTCAGAAGTGGCTGGTGGGGCAATTCCCTGCTAAGGATACCAGCTTCTTCCAAACAGTCATGTCTCTGTCCCTGGCAGTCAGGCCTTTCCTGGGGCTCTCGTGGTGATCACCAATGCAATGGCCCAACTGTGCCTGTGGGTTATCTTGCTGCAGGGCTCAGCCCAGTTGATGACAGCTCCCCACTGGAGCAGGATAGGATGATGGAGGCAGCAGGAAAATCCCTGCACTTCACCCGCATCACCAGGGATGTAACACATGGTGAGGCCACTGTGGTGACAGCAAGAGCCGTTCAAGGTCTTCAAGGTCGGTAGGCAGGCACCACCAGGGTCCCAGGAGCGTAGCCACCTCCAGTGTCTGCATACCCCATGGCAAATGCTATGGGCATGGCTGATAACCCAGCTTTTATTTGCCTGGAACAATGGATGTATTTTAGATTTTATTGAAATGAAAGAAAAAATATAAATAGTAACTAACTAAATATTTACCTTATTAAATTACTTCTAATCTTCTACCTGGGTTTGTACTCAGTGAAAACCATTCTTAGAAACAGGCTTGTCAGCAAGGCAGCAAGCCGTGGGAAAAGGGTAAAACTAAGCCATGAATTATTATTATTTTTTTCATACTTGCAAGTCTGTAATGCCTTCAAAATGTAAGGAAACTAAAAACCATCAACTCAGTAAGATCTGGGGAGAGGCAGATTAATGAACTATTCTTACAAAGGTTACCCTTGCTTGAAAAATCCACAAACACGCTGGGCTGCTCTGCGTCATTTAAAAGGTACAAACACGTTCTCATTTCAGCAGCACCTTCCAACCCAGGCTCTGTGAGCACAACACGAAAGCCTGTGCAAGCAGTCACCTGCACCAGAACCACTCTCCCGTTTAGTTATGGGTGGCATTAGATATCTCTCACCCATGGCATAGCCCAGAGATGTTTTGCTGCATTTACCAGGTTAATTCTTAAGTCTGATCACAGAAATATATGGCAGGAAAAAAAAAAAAAAAAGACATCTTAATTCAAAGCCCAAAGATATGACCTTCAGAGAAAGCAGTCTGCACTTAAAGTTTAAGATCGAGTTTATCCTTGCAGCGTGTGTGAAAGTTTTATTCATTAGATGTTCAGCTTTCAAAATAAGCAGATGAGCACTGGCTGATGGTCTCCTGACTCAATAGGAATGCTCTGAGGTCCTACCAGAGTGATGGAATTACTTTTCCCCTCCCTGGGTGGTAGAGGGACATTTCCTAAAAGCCACTGCCGAGCCCAGCCCCTGTCCCATGTGCCAGGATGCCTCTGTTTGCCCACCAGACCTGTCCCTGTGGCTGGCATCCCGTCATCCAACACCATCGCCTCTCCTGCCTGCTCTTCCCCAACACTTCTTCCCTGCTCACCAGATTTCCTGGAGATGAGGCTCCTCCACACTTCTCCAGAGCCTCTGACAGCAGGGTCCCACTCTCCTGCTTGGCTTTATCACAGTGCTCCAGCTGAAGTCCCTGCCAGCATCCCAAGGAGACCCTCCCACGCATCAGGCCAGCACAGCTCAGCGGACCGAGGCACATGTGCACGACCTCCACATGCCACCAGTTCCATCACATCCTATCATTTTGCTGTCAGGCCTTAACCCTCCACTTACTTCCAGATACTTTTTCATTCATGATCCCCCTGTTGCAAACCCAGCTCCTTCCCTGGGGTTTGGAAGGAACTCTGACAGGTTGCTTCTCTTAGGGAGATAATATATTTTTTTTATTTCTAGCCTGTAAGGGTTTAGGTTTTATTAATAATGTTGAGAGTGGCATTTTTAATGCTAAATAATTTTCAGCCCGAGCCAAGGAGGCCAAGTAGCACAGGCAGCGTAGAAAAGGATTCATAGGAAGGATTCACAGAAGTTAAAGAGTTGGGTTTGTGGTTTGTTTGGGGTTTTTTGGTTTGGTGTTTTTTTAAAGCTGTGATTAATCTCCTAAACTCAAAGAGCATTTTCTGTGACGTGAGTTTAATGAGTCAGCGCTTCTGCCACAGTGCTGCAAATTCCCTCCACTCATTCAAGCTCCTAGAGTACGGAGAAATTCTGCTTTCTATTCAGAAGAAAAGTGCAGAACACCAGGAGGAAGAAGAATAGCTGGAGAAGGTGATAAAACCCCCTGGGATGGCATGCAAAGGGGCTCAGCAAACCACCATTCTCACACCAGCCTTGAGGTTTTGGAGCCCCATCCCCACCCAACTGCAAAGCTACGCCCATACCAGGCTCTTCCTACCCCTTACCCCAAGACCCCTCTGCACCAGCAGCCACTGGGCTGGGAGAGCCGGGAACGGGCACTCCCGCGGGGCTGCCTGTGGCTGAGGGACGGGGACACGGGGACTGCCTGCGGGGATGGGCAGGATCAGGTGTGCGCAGACCCTGCCCGCACAGGGGTGGGTAGCTGGGGTGGCAGGTGGCACCGGCAGCATCGGGGGTGGGCAGGGAGCGGGTGTCTCAGCAGCTCCTTGCACTGTGCCTCTGCAGAGCCATCCCGCGGTGACAAATTTCAGCCAGGCCTGACACAAACTGAGAGCAGATGGACAGAGGCTGTAAAGCAGATGGAGAGAAGGAAATTTGGGCATATTTTGAGGGCCCTGAAGTGTCTCGTTAGGTAAACACACATCACGGGCAGCTGTCTGAGTGGCAGACCATCCTGCAGCCAGCCATAAACGCAAGGGTGGAAAGCAGAGGATGCAAAGCATAGCTACCACTCATGAACAAGTCACGTCCTGCTCCAGTCACCAGTGGGGCTGAAGGACAGCCAGAGATCTGGAGAGATCCCATGCATCTTGCCTCAAGCTTGCTGGGCTGCGAACAGAGGTGGCAGCTTTCCTCAGCTCTTGAAGGCGGCCAGCTCACACCACTCCAAGCAAACAAAGTCAGGAAAAGCTGGGACCTCTGTCAGCCCCTGAAGTAGCTTGCCTTGACCTCACAGGGCAGCAGAGCACTCCCGAGGGTTTCCTTCACCTCACACTCTCAGCCAGAAACCCTCCTGCTGGCAGATGCCAGGCTGGTTCTTGCCCACACACTGCTTGCAGCACAGGAGCGATGTGCAAGGCACGTCCCCAGCACCATGCCCAGAGCAGGTCTGTGCTACTGGGCCACAGCTCTGCAAGCTGCAGGGTGGCTTGGAAGGCTTCTTCCCATCTCCTCCATCACCCTCTCTTCCCTGCCTTCTCTCTTTCTCTGCCACCCTCAGGGCTGCCCGGGGAAGCAGGGCTGGCTCCAGTGCCGGGACTCAGCAGAGGGTCCCCTGGGACCCTGTGACTCCATGGTCACACAGAGTCACAGACTCACAGAACGGTGGGGGTTGGAGGGGACCTCGAAAGATCATCGAGTCCAACACCCCTGCCAGAGCAGCATCCCCTAGATCAGGTCTCACAGGAACAGATCCAGGTGGGTTTTAAATGTCTCCAGAGCAGGAGACTCCACAGCCTTTCTGGGCAGCCTGGGCCAGGCTCTGTCACCCTCACAGTGAAAAAATTTCTCCTTCTGTTTCCATGGAACATCCCGTGTTCCAGTTGGCACCCGTTGCCCCTTGTCCTGTCATTGGCTGTCACTGAGCAGAGCCTGGCTCCAGCCTCCTGACACTCACCCTTTACATATTTATAACCATTAATGAGGCCACCCCTCAGGCTCCTCTTCTCCAAGCTAAAGAGCCCCAGCTCCCTCAGCCTTTCCTCAGCAGGGAGCTGTTCTCCTCCCTCCATCATCCCTGTGGCTCTGCTGTCCTCAGCCCCGAGGCTGCCACGGCTCACGTCGCTGAAATAAGTCCAGGAGCTTCCCACCAGAGAGCAGGATGGGAAAATGGGGGAACTGGGAGCGAGTTTGTCGTCGGTGTACTGGTTTCTACACCCCTCTGCTGGGCAGTCGGTACAATCGCTAAATAACGTGGCAGAGAATGGCAGCGGGGCCGGAACCAGGACTGTCAGGAAAGGAAAAGAAAACAACATGGATTTAAAATTAAAATGCCAGTGGAAGAAAAAGAACCTCAAAATTTCCCAGTGTGGAAAATCTCCACCGGCCCTATGGACAGCCAGACTGGAGTCCGGGTAACATCCACCAGCCCTCTTCTGCCTGGTGGGGACAGCATCAAACAGGAGACTTTCACCAGGACAATCGCCCAAAGAAAAATAAGCGTGGAATCCTTGCCCTGGTTTTCTCGATATCTGGGTATCTAGAAGACCTGGAGAGGAAGCATATTAAAAGAAATCAATTTAAAACTCCCTCCATCTCATCAGGCAGCAGAGGTTGGGGATTCAGGCTGGAGACATCCCGGATGCGAAGGTTTCATGTGCATCCTGTGACACGAGTGTCCTGGTTTAAGCCCAGGCAGCAACTCAGCCCCTGGCTCACTCACTGCCCTGCCTCCGTGGGGTGGGGGACAGAGTCCAAAGAGCAAAACTAAGAAATCTTGTGGGTTGAGGTAAAGACCGTTGAAGAGGCAAAGTAAAAGCTGCACACATGAGCAAAGCAAAACAAGGAATTCACTCACGGAATCACAGAATGGCGGGGGTTGGAAGGGACCTCTGGAGATCATTGAGTCCAACCCCCCTGCCACAGCAGGGTCACCTAGAATCAGGTCTCACAGGAAGAGGTCCAGGTGGGTTTGAATGTCTCCAGAGCAGGAGACTCCACAGCCTCTCTGTCCAGGCTCTGTCACCCTCACCGTGAAAAAGCTTCTCCTTCTGTTTCCATGGAACCTCCTGTGTTCCAGCTGGCACCCATTGCCCCTTGTCTTGTCACTGGATGTCACTGAGCAGAGCCTGGCTCCAGCCTCATGACACTCTCCTTTTACATATTTATAACCATTAATGAGGTCAAACTCACAATTCCCACCACAGCCAGGGTCCACCACACATAACGGTGACTTGGGAAGACAAACGCTGTCTCTCTGAGCATCCCCCTTCCTTGTCCTCCGCACCCCCCCCAGCTTTAGATGTTGAGCATGGTCTGGAATATCCCACTGGTCAGCTGGAGTCAGCTGGCCTGGCTGCGTCCCCTCCCAATACATGCACCTCCAACCTGATGGCTGGTGGGGTGGGGTATAGAGCAGAAGAGTCCTTGGCTCTGTGTAAGCACTGCTCAGTGACAAGAACACCCCTGTGCTGCCAGCGCTGTTACCAGCACAAAGCCAAAGCACAGCCCTCTATGAGGTACTGTGGAGAACTTTAACTCCACCCCGGCCCAAACCAGCAGAGCATGTGTGGTTCACCACTCACCCAGACGTGTGCCAGCTGTATTTAGGCGCTTCAGACAGGCAGAGCAAGTGATTTTATATAAATCTAGCTAGGTCAAGCAGAAATGACAGGCCTTTATATACAGTCCCCCAATAGAGTAACACAAGAAATCTGGGTTCAGAGTGTAATTAGTGCTTCGTCTGGGCACAGAATGGATGGCATTCCTCCTGTGACCTTCCTCAGGGGCAGGCAAGACCTCCACCTGGAGTGAAGAGTTTTGCTGGAGCCTGTGACCATGTAGGAGATGCAATAGTCCACGTAACATCAGCTGGTGCTACTGGGGAGAAGAACAAACAATGCCACAGCTCAAGGATATACATTTCTCTCTGTGTAAGTTGTAGCTGTATGAATATCCATTCAGACCCATGCTGGTTCAGACCCATCCCTGGAGGTGTTTAAGGAAAGATTGGCTGCTGTCCTCAACTGTGCACTTCAATTCTATACCCAGAGGGGACCCACAAGACATTTGCTCACAAATTACAAAAAGAAAACTGATCGGAAAAGGTCACATCCTAGCCACTGCTGCACAGAAACAGCTGTGGTCAGTTCAGCAGTCCTCTACATATGTGTCAGGAGGTCCCATTTTAGCCCAAAGCCCAGACCGATTCGCATGAGTCAGCAGCTGGGCAGACCTAGAGTGGTGGCCCCAAAGGAGCTGCTAAGGCACAGCAGATGAATCAGCTGCTCGAACAGCAGCTCCTGGGAGCCATTAACATCTCCTGTGCCTCAACTCGCTTAGAGGCTTTTTCTAGTTTGTGCCATGACGATCACTTTTGGAGCTCTCCTGTTTTAACAGGTTGTTGCAGCTGGAGGACTAAAAATCCACAGGAAATCATCTATCTGAAGCATGCTGATTTGCAGTGGCCTGTCTCTGAGACAGCACTTGGTCAGTTTTCTTTCTTTCCCCCATCCTGTGGAAGAGAACTTTATCCCCTGCAATGCTCTTTGACTCTGAATTTTGGGGAGGAGGAGCCATGTGCAAGAAAAAATGGCCTTTGTGGGCAGGGCCTGACAGACAGTCACTGGGAGACCTCACACCTTCTGGTCTCCCTAAGCCTCTGTTCACAAACAAGCTGGAGATGCAGGAATGTCCCCTGCAAAAGACCCGGTGATGAGGTGATGACGGGTGTGATCACAGCAGCGAGATACCCAAGGTCACAGTGCCCTGCCACAGACCTGAACTGAACTTGCCCACATTTTGCCTGTGAATCCAGGACTCGCCCTCCAGTGTCAGTGCCACCAAGGCAAGGGCCCCTCTGATAACAGGTTATAAGAGATAAACACCAGCCAAATATTGGCCTTCAACAAGGCAAACAAATTACACATGACACATTGTATTGGACTAACAATAAAAGGCCCATAGAAGGCTACCAGAGCTCTGCTTCACATCTCACATGCTATGATTAATGACAACCTTCAGAGCTCTGTACCAAGAGATTGGAGCCTTTTGCCCATAGGAGGAAAATAGATGAATTGCAATTTCTTCTTCTGAGATGCTTCCCTCACCTTCCACCGTGGAAGTGCTATGATAAGACTGTAATACTTACCTTCCTCCATTTCTCTCGTTGTCTTAAGTGTCCAGGAAGAAGCATCAAAGTTTTGAAGTACAGAGGTACAATTTCCAGTTCTGCAGCACCAGCTGATTTGGCAGATCAAGCCATAAAACTAATGTTTGAGATGTTTATCCTGGGCTCCCAGAGCTCAGGAACACGCATCCCTCTGTGCGTGAGAAACACCATTGATCCAGAGGCTGAACCCCCTGCTGCGTGTGCTCGCGGATCTCAGGAATAAGACTGTTAAGTCATGGGCATAAAAATAATAGGACACAACAGAGAGAGGTTGGGGAAATGGGTTCAGGATCACTGACCTAGAAGGATGAGGAAGATAATTGGATCTTATTTGCTTCTCCTCTGAGCAAAATCCACCAGCCTGCCTGGACTGACGTAAGAGGTGAGGCTCATCTCCGGTCACTATGTCACTGTTTTACAGCCACTTCTTGCCTTCCAGGGTTGCCACCAGACCAGAGAAGGTGTAAGGCAGCCCAGGGCTAAGACCATTCTAATTACAGCCAAGGCTGGTCAGAGCGGTCCCTAAATGGCCTTGAAATAGGGGGAGTTTTAGTCATTGTCCTCCTAGGCACCAGGCTGGTCCTAATCCAGCCATCAAGCCTCCCAAGCTGGGAGAAGACTAGAGGAAGAAGAAACAATGTGAAAACCAGATAACTGATTATGGGGACAAGCAGTGAGAAAAGGGCAAGGGTGTGAGAACCGAGGATTGAAAATGGTTTGAGAGAGCACTGGAAGGGGACACGGAGCGTGGCACCCAGTGAGGGGGCATCTTGAAGACCCTTTACCCTTATTCAAGTATAGGAACAGGAAAAACAACAAAACAAAGCAAGGCTGAAAAATCCTACTGTGAATCCTCCCTCACTTTCCAAGTGACCTCAGCTGTCATTGGACGTGGTCAGCACACGTACAATGGAGAGCTGCTCTGCACGTGTGTTTTACTGGTCCAGAACTGGGGAGGTTCTTGGTGTCTTGGGCCCAGGCAGCTCTTCTCACCTCACCAGCAGGATGTGTAGGTGCCAGGAACAAGCCAGACCAAGCAAAGATGGAAGGCAACTGCCAAAGATGGACAGGCAACTGTCTCTCCCTTCCTAGACCAGCAAGTGCATTCCCAGTGCCTTTTGTCCCTTTCTCCACCACTCCCTCCTCTGCGCTGCTTTGTTGCTTACTTGTTTCTGGATTTTTTCCAATCTGGTGTTGCTTTTGGGAGTGGGTTTTTTTGGGTTTGTTTGCTGCTGGCTGCTATTCCAGCGCTCAGGATGGGCAGGTCACAAGCCCAGTTCTTTGCGTACATTAAAACAGGCCCGAGAGTGCTGGGGCTGCTTGTGCTCCTTGTTGCTCCCTCGGGCCCTTGGCTGAACAAACTGTTTCTCATCCATTTCTAGGGCGTTGTGTAGGGCTGTTCTCCCAACAAAGGGCAGCGACAGAAACACCAGCTGAGGTCTCAGAGCTCAGAAGATGCACAGACAGTTCTTTTGCCATTAAGAATTTATTTCTCCCTGTAGGAAGTGGGAAAGAAATTCCTTATACT
Organism: Megaceryle torquata; assembly: GCA_024611175.1. NCBI lineage: Eukaryota > Metazoa > Chordata > Aves > Coraciiformes > Cerylidae > Megaceryle > Megaceryle torquata. Next base: position 11,866 of record JANIJG010010887.1, on the reverse strand, counting down.
AAGAGGCAGAAATGTTGAAATGAGCGTCATCACCTACAAGAAAGCAGCTTTTACAGGCTGCGAGGAAAGCCCAGAAGTGCAGACCTTTCAAGAAAGTCAGTTATTTAAGGCTCTGATCCTGAAGAGCATCCACTTGCAGGGAAGCCCTGCGGTACGGGCTTAGCTTTCCTCCTTATCTTTGAAGGCCAGTAGAGGCTTGCACACTATCTGCACCCAAGCACAGGACATTTTAGCAAGAACCATCTAGCTGGGTTGTTTCCAGGGAGTCTTAGCACGCAGCTCTCCTCCTCAGTAGGTGTCAGCAATTTTAGATGAATGCTCATACCCAAAGGTTTTGAAATTTAGGCTGGTGAATCATTATCCTCCTATGAGAAGAAGAGTGGAAAATAACAGAATAGGGCTGTAGCAGGGAGAGGACCTTTGTGATCTGATGTTATAAGCTGCAGTTCTCTCAGAGAAGGCACAAATGATTTAAACAAATGTGGGGGTTTATCCTGCAATTTTTTTTTTGTAAGAGAAGATACCGTTTAGTTCTGTGTACACAACGCTCAGTGCACTGGTATTGATGTCCACATTTTACTACTACATTTCAACAACAAAGAGCTGTAATACTTTTCCCTCTCACCTGTTTCTGAGCAAGCACTGGCGCTTCAGAGCTTGTTCTCCAAACAGGACAGCTGAAAGCTGAAGACCATGAGTGGGAGACACATCCCAGTATATCCCAGGAGAGCTTCTATTTCAGCAGGCTCAGGGCAAGGTACAGCAGATCTGGTGCTGCTCCCCTCTGAGCTGTGAGGACAGAAAAAAAGCCTCCCAAATTCCCTACAGAGCTGAGGAACACTACAGTTCTCCAGCCTGGCTAAAGACTAAATGTACCCCCAGGTCAAAGTACCTCCTGGTCACATTGTATGAAAAAATACAGCAGTTTATTAAATTTGTGACTTATCTGCTTAAGTTGTTCTAAAGCAGACAGAAAACACCCAAAGAACTTGTGAAATCTTCCAACCACCATCTGCTGTAACAGAAGAGAGACCACTCATGGGCTATTGCATCAAGCGAGCTTTTATTAAATGAGGAAAATAAACCCAGACATTCAAGAGATTCCTCGGGCTTTTTACACTCAGCATTTGGTTTGTTGCAGACTAAACTCAGGGCAACATCCCGGCAATCAAAGGTGGGGTGGTGCCCACTGGGCTGCGCTGCTGCCCTTGGCTCTCACATTAGGTAACCACCAGCTGCTTTTCGGGCAGCCGGGAAAAATCCAGGAGTGGGTGCAAGCGTGGCCTATCTGCCTTAAATGTTTAACTCGCATAGCGCACCACAGAGAAATGTTGCATGTATTGCAAGATAGAGTTGATATCAAACGGACAAACCCCAGGACGATGCAGTAGCACCGCACTGCAAAGCCCAGCAGACTGAAACGGGGGGTTAGTAACATATTGGGAAGATTTTCTAATCCAGATCTTGCATAAGGGGAAACCAGGACACGGCAGTCGGTAGCTCCGGGCGGGGACTGGGGATGGATCCCACGGAGCCGAGTCTGGGAAACAAGTCCCTGGACGGGTCTCCGGGATTCCTGGCCCAAGAGGGCCCTGCCAGGCGCCGAAGGCCGCCGAGGTGAAGCTCCCCGCTCCCGGGGCTTAGCCCCGACGGACACGGGGTACGGCACGGGCGCTCCAAAGGCGCTGCGCTGCTGCTGCCCCACCCCCCGGCCGGCAGGCAGGCCCCGGCGAGGGGAGCCCGGCCGCGGCCCCCGGCGGGCTGCGAGGCCTCTCTGCCCTGCAGCCAGCGGGGCGGGGCTGTGGGGCGGCGAAGAGGGCACCAAGGCGCTGCGGCCGCCGCCAGAGCGAGGCCGACTCGCTCGGCCCGATCCGCTCGGTCCAGGGCCCCACAAGACGCCGACGGCGGCGGCGGTGCATGCGCATGCGCGGAACGGCGCGGCTCGCGCGAGCCCGCCAGAGCGCGGCGCGTGCGTAGCACCGGCGACCGCCTCGCCAGGGCACGCGCAGAACTACCCTTCCCGCTCCCCCGCCACCGCCCGCGCGCGGGAGCGTAATGACGTCGGCGCCGCGCCCCTCCTCCCCTCCCGGCCTGCGCCGTAACGGCGGCGCCGGGCCCCGCCCCTCGCGATAAAAGCGGCGGCGGGCGGCGGGCGCCATTGTGCTGCGGAGCGGGCCGCGGCGGTGACAGAGTGTGGGCCTGCAGCGCCGCACCCCTCTCGCCGCCTTTCTCTCTCTCTTTCTTCCCCCTCCCCTCTCTTTCTTCCCTCTTCTCCCTTCCTTTTCCTCCCTTCCCGCTGCGGACATGCCGCGCGTCTATATCGGCCGTCTGAGCTACCACGTCCGGGAGAAGGACATCCAGCGCTTCTTCAGCGGCTATGGCCGCCTGCTCGAGGTCGATCTCAAAAACGGGTGAGCGCCGTCCCGCGGCCTGAGGGCCGGCGCCGCACTGGCCAGCGCCCCGCGCCCCCCTTCTCTCCCACCCACCCCCCTCCCCTTCCTCCACAGCGTCCCCGGGGCCGGGCGGGCCTCGCCCTCCGCTCCCCCCCCCCCTCCGCTTCCCCCTCCCCCATGTTGTCGGCCGCTCCCGCCCGCGCTGCCGCGTGGCTCCTGGCTCAAGATGGCGGCGGCGCGGGGGGGAGCGGGGGCGCTGCGGCGGGGCCGGCGCCCATTGTCCTGGCCCGGCTCGCGCGTCCCGGGACCGCGGGCGGGGCCGGGCTGGCGGGTGACGGGGCCTTTCTTCTCCCGCCGCCAGTTACGGCTTCGTGGAGTTCGAGGACTCCCGAGACGCCGATGATGCCGTTTACGAGCTGAACGGCAAGGATCTGTGCGGGGAGCGCGTGATCGTGGAGCACGCCCGCGGCCCCCGCCGCGACAGGGACGGGTACAGCTACAGCAGCCGCAGTGAGTACGGGCCCGTCTTCCTGCGTGGTTATAAGGCTGCTTCGGGCGAGGGGCAGGAGGCGAGGGGAGGCGGCTCGGCTGTTGGCAGGGCAGAGCCGGGGGTGATAGTGCGGATGGGGCCGAGTCCCGTGGGGCTGAGGGGGTGGAGTGTCGCTATCTCTGCGAGCGTGGTAGGAGGGGACAGGTACCTGGTGCATCGCTGGGAGCAAGCTATCTGCTGACTTAGTGCTGCAGACGCTTTTCTGGCACCAGCCTTGCACTCAGATATCTCCTAAGAAACTTAGCAGGGCGAATATGCGAAGTGGTTCTGGCTGCAAAATTGTGGCCTTCCAGAAAGGGTTTCTAGTTAATTAGAAAAGATACGCTCTGCTAATTTACGGGCTCCAGTGTTCTTGGGAGCGTTTAGATGAAGCGGTGATGTTGCATCACTGATGTTAATGAATAAATACTGTTGCGTAAGGGGGGTAGAAGCACTCGGCTGTGAACTCTCGTGTGAATGTTTCAGTTGAATATAAAGGAGGGGTGGGGGGAGGCTCTCAGTATTCTGTTCTGCTAAGTGGGAGATACTGTAACTATTTCTGTGTTCAGCTCACTTGCTTAGATTCTTGAGCTGAGCAGTATAGACCCGGCCTAGTACTGTAATTAAAAGTACTAAGGCTCATCTTTCGGTACTCTCTAGAGGCTTGGTGTTTGGGGGGTGGGTATCTGTCTTTTTAAAAAGAATCAAATGTATGTTGTTTAAAATTGTTGCATGTTCAATTCAAACTTTTTAACAAGTCCTTGATGTTTCAATTTAAAAGTGACCAGTGGGGCTGAGGCTGTGTCCACTGAGGCTAAGATGACTGCCTTTCCTGATTGGCCATGGCTTTTCCATACATTGTGTGACCCTTGCCCTATGACCCTTTGGCTGACCTTACCGGAAGCCATGACGACAGCAGCCTTTTGCCATTAGACGCAGGGTGATGGTGAGGATTCCAAGGGTTAGACAAAACTGGTTAAACTGAACTAGGTGACTGTTACCTTGCGTGTTTTGTGGCCAAACCACCACCAAAAACCTCATACTGTGATGTAAGTACTTAGTGTAACTAGTAAACGTTTTTGTAAAATGTAGAAATGCATGTAATCAGTTAAGTTTTATATTTTACAATGTTCTGTAAAATAAAACTTAGCAAGGTGAATCTAATAAGGAGCAGTCACTCTCTAACAGATCTTAGGAGCACAGACTTGTAGGATTTTAGTCTGTTTGATTTGCCATTAATATAGATTATGGCAAAATTGCAAAGTTTATTGGAGGCTTAGAGAAATAAAGTCCTACTCCAGTAAATATAACTGTTTGTTTAACTTTTTCAGAACATTTAGTTTTCTCCCTGCTAGGAGTCGATCTAACTTTATTTCTTTGTACAATAAAGGTGGGGGTGGTGGCGGATATAGCAGTCGGAGACAATCTGGAAGAGATAAATACGGACCGCCTGTTCGTACAGAGTACAGACTGATTGTTGAAAACCTTTCCAGTCGCTGTAGTTGGCAGGATTTAAAAGTACGTATTAATGTTCCATGGCAGAGCCTGTTGTGGCTCTCAGGCACCAACACCTTCCTTTAACATCAGTGTTCACTGGGATTTCGGTGGAAGTACTTGAGAGCTATTTGAGCATGAATGTTGACATGCAGTTACTGCTTGCTTTTGCTCAAACTTGTCTTTAGCTAACGTACTTGCAGACGGTAAACGTGCAAAATGGTGATGTAATTCTCTGTGTACTCCCTAAAGGATTTCATGAGGCAAGCTGGGGAGGTAACCTATGCAGATGCTCACAAAGAACGTACAAATGAAGGAGTGATTGAGTTCCGATCGTACTCAGACATGAAGCGTGCCCTGGACAAACTGGATGGCACGGAGATAAACGGGAGGAAGATCAGGCTGGTTGAAGACAAGCCACGGTCAAGCCACAGGCGATCTTACTCTGGCAGCAGGTCAAGGTAACTTCTGGGACTGGTCTCTGCGTTGAGACTGCTTGCACCAAGCGTGGGTGCAGGTAGCCCTACCTGCAGCAGGTACCTCTAGTTGATGCTTTAGGGATAGGATGATGCCTGAGAACGTAGAAGGTGTTATTTTGGGTAATGCAGTGAGGTTGGAGAGCGTTTCACATGCGAAACGTCGTACGTGATTCATTGACAGCAGAGCGAGTCTGGGTGGATTAATAGTACGTCTCCACCTGGCTGTACTTGGTCTCCAGAAGTCCTTTAGCAGCTTTTCTCCTTTAGACAGCATAGCAGGGCACACTGGACAAAGAATAAGGGACGTACCACATGTTAAATGTTTCTAGGTCGCGATCTAGAAGGCGGTCTAGGAGCAGAAGTCGCAGAAGTAGGAGCAGCCGAAGCAGGTCTCGTAGTGTCTCCAAAAGCCGTTCCCGGTAAGTGATGCTTTATTTTCTGTTAGTGCAGAATTGCTACTTATCAATTAATAAATGCTTACAACTGCTGCAAGTACACTTGAGTTCATGCAGAATAAAATTTGTCTCTTTTTGAAAGATCTAAATCTAGGTCACGAAGCAAAGACCGCTCACGTTCCAGATCTAAAAGCAGGAAGTCTAGATCAAAGAGCAAATCGAAACCCAAGTCTGACAGGGGTTCACGCTCTCACAGCAGATCCAAGGAGAAGTCTGAGAAGTCTCGGTCCAGATCCAGGTCCAGGTCTCGATCTCCCAAAGAAAACGGTAAAGGAGATGCTAAGTCTAAGTCCAGGTCGAGGAGTAGGTCTCGTTCCAATTCTCCACAGCAGCAGCCATCTGCCAAGGCTCGTTCAGAGTCGCCACCCAAAAGAGCTGCATCGAGGTCCCGCTCCAGATCTCGTTCAAAATCTCGCTCACGGTCAAGATCTAGTTCGAGAGATTAAGACTAGAACTCTCCTCTTACATTGCACACTATTACGGAACATTTTCCTACTTGTCAGGCCATTAGTGTTATGTTAGTACTTCAGAAGTTGGGTTTTTTCTCTTGCAGGAGTGAATGGCCTAAGAACTAAGTAATGAGGCATAAAGGTTTAATTTGTATCCCAGATTTGACAGGATGAGCTCGGATGGTGGTACAAAGCAGGAGGAGTCCCCCTTTTGTAGAAATTCAGCTAAAAGTTTGATTTTATAGCATTTCTGCAGGAGTAACTTAACTACTCTTTAAGTGCAAAGTGGTTTTTATATTAAAAATGAACTGAATATAAACAGGCTTAAATCTGGGCTTTTTTGAAAGTATCTCTTTTTTTTTTCCTATTTTTTTCATGGTTTTAGAACTATGGGTATCATTAGCTTAATAGATTACAGCTTGCTACCAAAGGCAGGATTGCCTTGCTGGGCAGGTCAGATAATTCTTTGGTTTATCTTAATTTGTGGAAGCAGGCTGCAAACTATATAAATGGGTAACAATACTAGGAAGATTTTAGACCAGCAATAAACCTGAGTTGGAGCATGTGTTGTGTCCAAACTTGCCAAAAGAACATTACCCCCCCATACTGTGACTGTATTAAAGGTAATAAAGGTACTCTGGAACCTGTATCCTACAGTATTGCTAAAGTATCCTGCGTTTCAAACTTGAAAGAATGAAAGCTTTCTGACTTTTTTTTTTTTCCTTGAGTATCTATCAAGTGTCACTTGTAAGACACTTTAATGTGTCTCTTGGATGTGGTCTGAGTCACTAGTATGTTGTATGGTTTGTCAGCCTCTAAATACCTATTGGACATGAAAACTAGGTAAATAAAACTGTCTTCCCTCCCTTTTGACTCATTTCTGTTAACTTTTTTTTTGCTTCAGACTAGGAGAGCTATAATCCTGTTGTGCAAGTCTGAACTTCATTGGAAATGTAATCTCTTTGAGCTAGAGTTCTAGTCTTAACAAAGGCTTTGCTAAACCACAGTTGCCAATTCACTTTAAATTGTGGAATAGGACTCATCCCACAAATTCCCCTTTATAGCTAAATTGATTTTTGTAACATGCAATAGCAAACATTAGAACTGCCTTGTACTCTTTATACAATGTGTAGTTTGACTTGTATAAAATTAAATTGGTGACTCAAACTGTTGTGTTTATTGCAGTGTAATGGGATTCTTTTTCTGCTTCTCGTGCTGGGGAAATGGCAGTTTATCCTAAGTACCTCTCTTGCTGGAGTAACTTCTCTGGTTTAGTAATGAAATGCATGCGGTTTTGAGCTAGCCAGCTGGCCAAGCACCCACTTGTCCCAGTACGTTGTCCTTTCTCCAGGCGGGACTGGATGTAAAAGCAGCACCTCTGGTAAGAATTTCACACATCTGCTCAGATGCATCGGATCAGGTACAAGGAGCGCATCACGTGCATGTTCCAGTGCCACTTGATGCTGTCTTTTCTTTCCTGGAGTTGCTTTATGATGTAAAAAGTTCTCTAAAAATTGTCACGTTTCTTACCATTTCCTACTCCTATCCAGGAAGCCTGAGCTTTTGCCTGTTGGTACCAGCAGCTGTGCTGGTACAGGAAGGGAGCCCGGGAGGGGTAAAGTTTAGTTTTGCCTAAACTCACATTCTTGGTGGAACCCGGATGAAGCGAGGACACTGCCCATGTTGCCATTGGATGGTGTTGCTGTTGCTTTTCTACTGGGCACTTCATGCTGGTTCTGTCTGAGGCATGGAAAAGCGGCTCTGAGCTGCCAAGCCAAGCTTCCCTGTGAGTGTAGAGCCACGGAGTCTTACAGCTGCTTCTGCAGAGTGCATGTGTTCCTGTTTTTTTTTCTCTGCACCTGCAATTAGTTAATTGGTGATGGGTAATGTTTTTCAAAAAGAACTGAAGCTGCTTTAGTTAAGGTTTTTAGCATAATGATGAGAAAAATTACAGGCTGTGCTTCTGATCAGTGCAGGCAATACCTTCTCTGCACTGCATTTCAAAGGCAGGGGAGTACTGGGGGCTTGCTGCAGAAGTCAAGACTGTGCAAGAACAGTTAAATGTAGGTTTACAGCCCTAAGCTGCACTTGGGGAAATGCTTACCTCTCAAACTTGTAAGACAAAAGCATTATGCTCCCTTGATTTGGTCTGTGCTGATCATGCAGTAGGTCAGAGTCCATGGAGAGCTGCTCCTCTTCTCTCAGTCTCCAGGGGTCTAAAGTAAAATACATGTGCTCCTCAAAACAAGAATTAAGCTTGGAGCTGAGGACACTAAAAGGTGTATATGCCTATTTTCAGTTCCTCTGAGTGTCTTTGCTGTAATAAGTTCACCATGCTTGTGGATATTGGTAACAGCTTGTTTTGAACGCATTTCCAATGCCAGCATGAGGACATCTTGGCCTTACAGCAGCTGTTAGCACCCCAGTCTTGGTTAATAATGCACAATGATGGCTTTTGCCAGCTCTAGTCTAGCTTTCTGAAATGAGGCTGTTATGACAGTGGTTATCTTTGAAGTCATCTTTATTCATGAGTTGCTTACAGAGAGGGCCTAGACTGGACTTAACCAGCTTGCCTGCAAGTCCTTTAAATATCGAAGACTTCTGTTGCTGGAGCCACAAGCGGTATCTCCCTTGGCTGCTATGCAACAGAGAAACAGCCCCTTACTGTGCAAATGCAGCAGGAATTCCCTGGTGTGTCATGCATCCTTCTGGATTTGTTTCTTGTGGGAAGCGAGTCGGATTCCAGCAGTGCCAGATACTGAGCCAGAGCAGTTCAGAGAGAGCCTTGTGAGAACACAAGAACCCACCAGCTGAACCCAAACACTGTAATCCCTCCAGCTCTGTCAGCAGCAGTTCTTGTAGGAGTGGAAGACTCTCAATCTGCTGTGTCTTTGCAGTCACAGGTGTGATTATTTCTTAGAGCCCTCATCGGTGTTACGAAAGTGTGGGTTTGATAAATGTCTCAAAAAACCCCAGAAGACTTGCAGGCTTGCTGTGATTTGCAGGTGTGGCCTGTGCTGCTCCTCTTGGTTTTTAACCTCACTGTGGGGCCATCTTTTCTGAGATGTGCTTTAGTATTGGGCACCTGGCCTTTGGGTGGTGGTTTTTTTTTTCCTCTGCATTTGGTATGACCAATATAAATGTTCTTAAGACAAAAGAGAAGGTGTATTTATCAAATGTGGGGCACAGGACTGACTTGGTGTCCTATAGCAAATTGTGAATGAGAAACCAACATGACTGTTGAAGTGAAACTTGGAGTTTTAAGTTGTAAGGGGCTGTATTTGGAGTCTGTCCCTGTATTTAAATAGGTGTTTCCCCCACCCATGTATTTTGGTGCAAGTTCTGTCCTTAAATCAGTGATTCATGTGATGGGAGTATCTGCTTTAAAGTCATGGTGAAAACTCCCTTTAGGGTGTAATTTAAACCTTGGTGGGTAGCAGAAAAGTCTTTCTACTTCATGCAGGTGGTGAATCAGAGTGCACTTCATGAAGTAATTAAGAGCTTCCTCACACCCTTTCCCTCAGACAGTACTGGCCATTGGGCACAACTGGGGAAATCCTGGAGTTTGGGTGACCCACCACTTCTGTACTGGGAGGTTAATCTCCTTGATGGGCCTGTGTCAGGAGGGTCATGAAAGATAATTCTTCTCAGCTCAGAAAGGTGATTTTTTTTTTTAATGCTTTGCCTTAAGCTCAGTGCTTTGATGGAGAACCAACTCCTAATGCACCTGGTCTGCTTAAGAAGCAAGTGGCAAAATGATTATTCCTGCTCTAGGTAGGTGACTGGTTCCAGTCCTGAAGCATGAAAGGCTTTGGGGAGTATGGTGAGCATCTAGCTGGCCAGGACAGTAAATTAATTGTCCCCAAAGCCAGTGAACGGGGCAGAGGAGTAGAGATGCTCTCTTCCTCTGCAATGCCAAGGCCCACAGCAGCCTTTACATCCACAGCACAAGATTTTCAGAAGCTGGTGACAGCTGCTGTTTGGGTCCATGCCAGGTGACCCTGCTTCAGCCAGTCCCTGTGCCACCGTGGAAAATAATGCAGCATGCTTTAATGGGCAGCCTGTTTCATACCAAGTGTTCAGAAACCATTACTTAAAGAGCTGAACCAAGAGGATTTGAAACATGTTGTGACAAAACATACCCTTTGAAAGGGCTCTTTACACTGGTAAGAGAAAAGGGCTTCAGGATGTCAGCTTGCCGTAAGGAAGAGCACCACTTCTGTGTTTAATGAACACCAAAATAAATACCTACCCACATTACTGTGCTGAAAGGGAAACCGTGAGTGGCTAGAACAGGTGACACTCCTTTTTCCTACTGTAACATTTCTACCTCTGGATTTTATGGTTTTAGAGTCCATTTACAACTGGGACATGACCGTCCCGAGCAAGATTATAGCCATCTTTGCATGAGCAATGGGCAGGGGCGTTTAAAACATGACTGTTGGGTTTATTATTCACACAGAATAACTTGTACTGTTTCCATTTCCTACCTAACGCTTCAGCTTGGCACTTAGACATCCACAGAGCAGTTCTGTAAGTCAAAGAGTAAAAGCTGTGGAAGCAGAGAGTTGGCTCAGGAGCCTGGAAATCCTGAAAACGCAGCTGAGCGTTCATTCAGCATGTCCTTGAGAGATGCAAAAGGCCGTGACCACTAGAAAGATGCATAATTCAAATGTTGATCAGAAGGTAAAGTTCCTGATGCAAAATGAGCAGTTCTTTGCTGTGTTTCTTGTGTGCTTTGTAATGTTGATTAAATGTGAATAGGAACATGTTGCTTTAGAAGGTGAGAAGGAAAAGTACAAATACTGCTTTGTGTACTGGCAGTTATTAACAGTTGAAGAATTCTAACTATGTTCCTGGGATCTCGACGGTGTCTGTTCATGCTGGGATCAGCCCTTTCCCCATGTTTTCTGTTCTGAGCTGGAAAGAATCAATACAATGTGGGCTCTTAACTCTCAAAGCTTCATCAGACCTTTTTGCTAAACATGTATGTAGAGGTTGGAGGGGAAGTTTCACTGGTTTCTTAATCCAATAAAAAATGGAAATTGAACAAACTGCTCTGAAGTGGCTCATCAACTTCTACCATTTCAGCTACACCTGTCAGTAATGTGTCCAAGTTGGTTGGACAGAGGTAGGCGCACTCCATGTAAGAAGGGTCACAGCAGCTGTGCCACTGAAAAAGCAGTGGCAGGAGCAAGATGTGCACAGCTGATGCATGCTGTGGGATGTGCTTCACCACTGCTCCGCTTCTGGGTGATTCTGACTCAAGGACTACATCCTCTTCACAGAAAGTGGCTTCTGCAGGGTGGTCTAATTAAGTTAACTGCTCATTTCTAAAAATTAGTAGTAGTTTTACCCACTTTAAAAGCCAAAGCTAAGTTTTTGCTTCCAATGTTATGCTTTTGAGCTAAAGCAGAGTACAGTGATTTCAGCCCAAGACACTGAAAATAGCGGAGGGAAAGCTCTGCGGGTGGTGCCAGGGTTGGAGGTGACTGGGAGATGCGGCCTCTGTTGTCATAGGGACGGAGGAGGGGAGGTAATTCCTCGGGCAATGTTTTCACTGCTGTGTGCAGCTCCTGCAACAAGATTATCCCGTAAATGGGAATAAGAAAAGTTGGTGCCAACTGTTAAACAGATCACATCTAGCCTGGTTGGTACAATCACAAAACAGAGTCGCACCCAGTCAGCCTGCTCAGCAAAGAGCAATCTTTCCTAGAAATGTGTAAACTGCAATGTGATTTCCCCTGCGTGGCATTTGTGTTCCTTGTTCTGCTCAGTGTCAGCATCCTTGCTCAGCACCAACACAAGAGGAAAATAATACAGCCAAAAATCTCTCATGATCACAGGTGATGGGATGCAGTCCAATTAACCTGGGGGGCAATGGTGGGGTGCAAGAGCTGCCCTGGGGTGGCATCTCCTTTTCTTATCAACTGGTACAGATGTGGAGTAAGAGCTGACAGTCACTGAGAGATGGGAGGAGACATTTTGGAAGTCTCTGCGCTTACCTCCTCTGGGTCCACTCGATGACAGTTAAGAACTGTTGTTCTGTGAGCTGAAACTGTAACCC
>JANIJG010010886.1:7461-26021 GCA_024611175.1 Megaceryle torquata | reverse complement strand
TTCCCTTCCCTTCCCTTCCCTTCCCTTCCCTTCCCTTCCCTTCCCTTCCCTTCCCAGCAAAGTCCTGAGGACAGTAAGCTGCCAGAGGCTTTCCACTTCCCATTTCAGTGCCTCCACTGCATTTTGATGAATTACCACAGGCTGTGCCAGGCACTGAGCAACCTATTGACATTGCTTTCTTGAAGAAATACCATCCCTGGATCCTGAATCCTAGCAAATTGAAATTATGATGGTGAGTTGGTAATAGCTGAAATACCAATTTGGTGTTACAATTTGCAAGCCATGTTACAAGGCAGCAGGGAAGAATGACTGATGCTTGTAGGTCAAGGAAAATGTGTATCAAAGACCTAACTGAGGGTCACCACCATCATTTCTGGACAATGTGTGAGGGTAAGATGGGGGCTGAATGGATCATCCTGAATTCATCACATCCTTTTGTCAATATCTGTCTTAGAGAAGTAAAGGGACCCATAATCCTCTTTGCAGCCACCTCATTTATTATTTTTTATAGGCCATTTCTTTCCAACTCTTTACTGATTTTAACTTCTTGGCTGCAGCTTCTGCTGCAGCACTCCTGCTTCCCCCTCAAGGACAACTCTGCTAGAAATATTGTCTCTTATGGTCACCTGAAACAGAGCCTTAAATTCATACAGACTAACTGTGAAAGTTCTGGCTGCTCATCTAACTTCATCCTCTGCCCAAGGATTAGTGCTCCTTCCTTGCCCTTTTCCTCTGCTCCTTATCATCCTACTTACCCTTTTCCATGGCACAAATTTAATCTTAGTTTCCCAACCTGCATCTGGCACCACAGTGTGAAATTTTATAAGCTGCCTAAAAGACAGCACTCGACATTGAAACTGAACCGTACTTTTGCTGTCATTATCAACAGACACGTTACCCTTCACTTCACTGTCCCCTGTCTATCAATTAATTTTTGTCTAAATTCAATCAGAGGTTAAAAGCACATCCTTCAAAAGGTTCTGTATGTCCTGCCTCTGCTTCTGCAATGCTTGCTAGATCTGTCTTCTCATTTCTCTGCTTTATTGCTATCTTTTCCCAATGTAGTGGTCATCCCAACTCTGAGCACCTGATGGATCCTGCCACCAACAGATTGTTCAGGAAGAAAAGCCCTTTTCTTTGCTCTGCTCATCCCCATACATCAGTTAAATAACTGTTGTTTTCCCTGCCTTGTTTACATGATCTTTTTTGTCCTTTGGAGACAACCCTGAAATAAATTTCTGCTGCATCAAACTCACCCGCAGCAAATTAAATATATATGAAAACAATGTAGCTGCTTTTCAGTCTTGTGGGCACTTCTCATGTCTCATGACTCCCAAGTCTGTAGGGAAAAAAAAGATTGAAAAATCACAAACAAAAATCCTTACACAATCTTCAAGTTCTTCCACCTGCTGGAATGAGTTTTGTGGGCGTGGTGCCCACGCTCCTTGTTCCACCTGGGCATCTCTGCTGTACCATCAGCTATGAAGGGCTTTACCTTGGACATCTGCTTGGCAAATGCTGGGACTCCAGCAAAAGTAGCCTGTGCGTGGAGGATTTGTCTGTTCCTGCAGTGGCCTTGGGGTGCTGCTGCAATGTCTGAGAAGTGGCATGTGAGACCCTGCATGCTTCATTGACCCCAGTTAGCTGCATCATGGACCAAAAGTGAATCAAACCCCATGCTACAGATGTAGCTGTCAGCTGGGGATACTCTTCAGACATCTCACGAGTGACTTACCCTATGGGGTAGACCTCAGTTGCATCTGGTCCAGTGATCATATCTGATAGAGAGATGTGGCATAGTCCACTGTTATGTTTGTATAAAACATGGGTGAAGCTTTACGTGAAATAAAACCTTCTGATTAAAGAGGTAACTGACACTGAGTTTCAGAACTATCTTTGGTTTTGATCAGGTAGGAAGAGAAGTGTTTCAACTGGTGATGAGCAGATTAGCAGATTTCTAATACTCAAGCTGAGATGACTATGTCTAGTTTGCTGAAAAGAAAACAGCAGAGATGCAATGGCAATTAATAGGCAAGAAAAGATCCAAAATGAAGGATCATCATCTTTCATTTAAGAAAGAAAAGGTTCAAAATTTTGTGGGGAGAGAAATTTGATTTTTAACACATCCTTAAAATGTGTTTAAAGGAACATACTATGAAAGGTAACATTCTTCCCTGAGCCAAGATCCCCTTCCATAACCCCAACCTGAGAATGCAGTTATTTGAAGGCTGGATCCTCAGTCAAGAGAATGTGAATTTCTAACAGTTTCTCAGATGCCTCATAATGGGTGAGAAGAACTTTAGAGCCAAGATAAATAATGACCAAAGATCTGCGTGCATTTTCCATTTCCTTTTGGGACTTTGACTTTAGAAAATTTTGCAACCACCTATTCTAAATTTTGTAGGCAAACATTTTTCTTACCTTTTACTTTAGGCTGGTTTGAATTAAGAATGTTTTCATGGTAAATAGCTAACTGCTTCATCCCATAGGTGCAGCTAACCTTAAAATCAGTTTACTGAGATACTCTTGTGATGCCCAGCATTTATTATTTAAAAAAAAATTTTTCTAGAACTTGTCAGATAGGGGTTTAAGTGAGAGAAGCATTTCTGGTGACTGGGGCTAGTGGGAATCAGTAGAATAGTGGAGGAGAATGTTTAACAGTTTGGATGTCAAGGTACTTCCTAACTCTGAATGAAAAGTTTCTTTAAACATTGAGTTTCGTAAAATGAAAAGCATGCAGCATGGTGACAAGCAGTAGGAAAATGATCTGTTATAAATATTTGAACTCTTGTTGAGGTTTGTTTTCTTCTTTGTCCTCCCTGGAATAGCTAAAACTAACATCTCTATTGAGCTTGAAGAACGGGGTCAATAAACTATTGAACACAGAGCACTTGTCACCTAGAGGAATGAATAATTAATGTAGCCTCACTAATCGGATATCAAAGGGAAGGAAATCTAATAGCAAATATGCCTATGCATAAGGGGAAAAAAAAAAAAAGACAATAATAACATCCTATCAGATCTGCTTAAGTGGTTCACACACATGAACCTGAGCTGAGGGTGCAAGCTGAAATGCCTAGTGAAAATTGACTGAAAAAACAGAATTTTTTATTTATTTTTTATTTCTGGGAGAAGAAGTGAGATGGAAACAGAAAAGATGTTTGAGCCTGTTCAAAAGGAAGCAAGGAAAGTATTTCCAGCTGAAGATTTTGGACTTGAGATGAAATCACTGCTGCTAAGCTTGGCTATTCTCTAAGGTAATGAAAGATTCAGGCTTGTTGTATTTCTGTAACTTCTTCAGTATATCCTGCCTCTGAATATAACTTATGCAAATCTAGAGGTAGAAATCCATTTCATTTTCTATTCACACTGTCAGAATATTTCTTTTTAATAGTTCTTTATTAAAATGTAAGAAAAAATATATATTCTGAAGATATTCCTAGAAACATTTTTAAAGGGAGGTGTTGTAGTCTAAATGTTCAAAATTATTTTAGTGCCAGCACAATCTACAGAGACAGTGTGGAAAAAGCAGGGTAAAAATGGAAACAGGAATTGGTGAATAGGAAGTGTAAGCACAAGAACATTTTTGGAGATCACTGAGGTCTCCAGAAGCTGCAGTGAAATTTATTCAAGTTTCTGTTTTGGGAAACAACTAAAAAACTGTGCTTGCTATCAGAGATAGAAGTGTGGAAAAGATAGGGAACTAACAGTATAAAGGAAAAAATACTCTAGGAGACTGTATATACTTCCGTCTTATCTTACTGTATGTAGTTTAAAGCCTTTTCTCCATGAGAGAGTTGTGCCAGTCTGTTTAGTTATGCAGTTTGAAATAAATACAACAGACATTTCTGTTTGAGCTTAAACCAACCTCTTTTAATTTTAATTCAGAACAATGAAAAACTTGTGTATGCTATACTAAGTAAAAAGGTCTACACAAGAATTTACATTAAACTAGATTGGTTTAAAACCTGGCTTAAATTAAATCAGTGTGTTGTCTTTCTGTTATATAGAAGGCTTTCAGCATGTGAACTGTCCACATCAGAAACAAACCTGATAAAACTATTTCACTGCTGAGGAGGCACAGCTAAAGTTTCACCATTTTTCAGAGAAGAATTTTGAAAAAGAAGCTAGCATTTAGTAAAGCTGATTGCCTCAGAAAAAAAAAAAAATCATGAAATCAGATCACAAAATCAAGAATTAAAGACATTGAAAGACAGAAAGGCCTATTTAATAAATGGCATTAAGGAAAACCAAGATCATTAATACAGGCAGAGAAACACCATATTTAGCTTTGTGAAGAAACTAGTTGACAAATACAGAGACTTTAAAGCATGTCATGTTTAACACTCCAAAACATGAAGGAAGACTTAGTGACGTCTTTGTTTTTAACAGATTGAAGCAAAGCTTCTGGGTTTGTTTTTGTAGGCAAAGAGGAGCCCACAGAAAGTCACGTTCACCCCTGCTCTGTTCAGCATGTAAGAGAACTGCAATCTAGACTTCAAGAAAATCAATGTCGCATTCTGCTGCAAGGTGGGTGGATCATTGAAAATCTGTTGTAGGAGAAGGAAACAGGACTCCTTTCTCAACAGGTTGACATGGAGATTTTCTCTTCTCCAGCAGTTCACATACCTTTGTATAAACATAGTAATCAGCAGAAGGGAGTCTGGGTAGAAGGCCAATTGTATAGATCTAGGAAATAATGCAAAGTACAGAATTTGAAAAGAAATAAAGGGCAAATTTTGCAATAATTTTACTGAAAAATTTCCTCTTTTTTCAACCACCTGTATGTTGTAATGAGGTTACCATGAGAGAAATATGAAAAGGTAAAGCATGTGGGATTCTTTCAGTAACACAGATTGGCAGTGAAGGGTAAAAAAGCAACTCTGGTAATAAATGTAAGCTAGGAAAAGAAAGAAGGCATAGCTGAGAAATAAGAGAATCCATGGACTAAAAATACCTAGTGGTAGTAGTAGGAGACCATTACATGGCTGACTGCAGACTAATTGGATTTGTTCAGCCATTGTGAAAATGGATACAGATGGGATGCACAAGTTTGGAAATATCCTACTGTTAAAAAGAAAATAAAGCAAATGTTACATGATAAGCCATTACCTAAGACGATGTTGGAGGGAACTCAGAAGACCACATGTCTAAAATACTCTTTTCTGCTTTAGCAGCTCTTTTAATTAATTTTTACTGATTTTTTTTTTTTCCCCATCAAAAGGAAATGTAGGATGGTGATTGAGGGAAAAAAGGAGGAGGCAGATCTTAGCCAGTGAGATAAGTTTTCTTAGTCTGCCACTGCCTGAGGTAACATTACACTTCCTTGCTTGAAAGAGAACTTAGTTTTGTGAAAATCTGTTAGAGTCGGTTGCAGAGCTTCAGTGGCACAATGAGTATTTTGCATTTTCTTCACTGCTGTGATATAAGTTCTTACTGTGATGCCTTCGAAGGCCCTGTCCAGACTTTACAAGCTTTTTACAAGTAGAAACAGCTGGAAAAACAGCTGGTATCAAAGTTATCAATTCCTCAGAGATCTGAATACATTTCAGATTAAAAGGGAGAAAAAGAAAAGCCAAGACCAATCTTTCATATCTGGTTTTCATATACTGATAGTACACCTAGTGCCAACTGGTGTTAATCCTGACTGCAGGATTTTATTGCATGGTTCCTGGAAAGTTACATTGGGTCCCAGAAAATTTTGCATTGGTCAGAGGGAAAACATAAAGCATAATACCCATTTCCAGCTGCATAAACAACACAGTGGAGTTTTATTCTCAAAACAGTAGAAGGTTGATGTATGCCAGGGAGGAAATCTTTCTTGCCTGTTAGTGTCCATCATTTCTCCCAGTTCAGACCAATTTACCAGTCAGAGACACTGGGCAGCCTTTGGGCACACCATTCTCTGCAGCTGAAGTGGGACATGTGTTACCCTTTGTTACAGAAATCCTAAGATGCACTTGGCAGCATGTTCCTCTGAGCAGGGTGACTGTTACATTTAGTGTGAGTCTGAGAGTGATTCCCACCTCTGCACCCCAGGTAAATCAGCTTTACATGCACTTTTGTGTTTATTTGTCTTTTAGAAACACCCTGACACAAACATAGTTGTTTTGTTGTTGTTGTTTCAAAATGCTTTGAGGCTGCTGGGTAAAAGCAGAAAGAAAATGTAAAAGGCATTTTGTGGATAGATTTAAGTCTGAAGATTAAGATACTGCTGTGTGGTGAGAAAAATTAGGACATTCATGGTACTTTAGGCTCTGTCAGTTACCCAAATAAAAAGTCTAAAGCACAGGCCCCTGATATCTGGTAATTTAACACAAATTTTCATGCATTTTTGCTAAATTGCTACAAACTTATGCAAGCCACATTAATTAGATAAGCCTGTGGAAGTCTGTATTGCAGCAGGAAGAACCTATAAGACAGGACCTTACAGCCTTTGATGAAAACTCTAGAAAACCACAGGAAAGATTAAAATTATACCAAAAAACTCAGAAAATTGTAGGGGGAGGTGGAAATAGACCTTGGAAAGAAAGGAACCATCGGTAGAAGAAGACATAGCTGGTGCTAATAGTATCAGCATCATTCAGAAGAAAAAGGAGGTGAGGCAGAGCAGTATACACCAAAGAATTGCCTGAAGCTTCACAAGTCAGAGGAAAAGCTCACACACTTGCTGTTAATAATCCATGTTTCTCAGGTTTAGCTGACAGCAACGAGGAGACTGAAAAAGCACTCCTGCAAGTTTGGAGAGCATTTCTAGTAACTCTATGACAGCCAGTTATTAAATATTTCAATCAATTAAATGCAAGTGTTCAGTTCTAAGTCAGAGAAAATCCACAAGTGCATCAAAGATGCACGATGATTTTGGTAGGAGGCCTTCCAAGGAAAGGACCCAAAAAGCAATTACCTGAGATGTTATATCTAAGCATCTGTCAGCCATGTCTGAAAACTGTATGCTTAAGCTGGTGTGACAAAGCCATTGCCCAAGCATCTGGGCTTTGGCTGCAAAGGAGAGGCTCTAATCAGTATTCACTGACATGTGTCCTATGGACTCCCAACCTCGAGGCCTTTGTGTGTTCTCCCCATCTAAGCCTACAATAGACTAAGCAGAGATGCCTAAAACAGGATAAGTTTCTCACAATGTCACTAAAACCATGGCTCATCTGGCTGAGGGAGAGCAGAGATTCCCAGCAGGCAGGCTGGAAGGTGGAGGTTGCTCAGCAGAGAGAAGTACAAAACGTGTTACAGGAGTGTTGCACAAGCAGCCACTGTTAACACTGTAATCTTCCCTAGTGTTTTATCATTTATCTAAAATCCTTGTGGTCAAGATTTATACATTTAAAGGAACCTCTTACTTGTTTTGCTTTACTGTGAGTCACTTTAGCTGGCGATAATTTTATTGTGTCTTTTTTGCCCTGGAACAACGTGGTGGAGCGTTGGTCAGCCATGTCCAATTTAAGAGTAGATTCTTCCCTTGTGTCTAGATTCATTATTGCCTTTTCTTTGCACCATCAATCACAGCCCAAAATTACTACCTGCTGGCTGTGCTGGGGCTGCTGGTTTCTCTCAGGGGTTGCTGAAGCTCATCTGCTGGTGACCAGGCTTGAATGATAGCACCCAATGTTTGTTATCTGGGTTAAAGCTCCTCTGCAAATGATGGGTAGTTACTGTCTCCCTGAACTAGGAAGCTCATCTCTGTTCCCTTATTGTCTCTGCTAATGCAGTTAGATTGTCCTTGCAGCCTCCCTAGCTGACCCAGGACATCTGGAGCTGCAGTGAGCAGTCAGTCTTCTCCCTCACAGTATTATGGCTGATTATGGAATGTTTCCTTTATCAGATGCTGCATATATGTTCAGATCAAATCAAATGGGCATTGAAGGCTCTAAATGTTTCAATGAGTGAATCATCCCCTTGACTATCATGCAATCCTTTCATGAGTTAATTTTATTGGTTGGGAGATGTCATTAGGAAGAAGATCCAGAGTAGCAGGATTCACTGTGTGACTGAAATAATGTCCGGGCAGAAGTTGCCCAGAGGTTTGACATGGTAACAGCTTTAACTTAAAGTACAAGCCTGATAGTATATTCTTGCCTGAGTCCGGAAGTTTATTTGATGTTGATGATGGCTTCTGGCAGTCATGATAAATAGTAACTTGTGGTCAGGCCAGGATGTCTCCCTGCTGCACATAGCTTCATCAGTTTGTGATATTAACAAAAAATTCACTCTTTGTGATAAAAAATAATTTGTATCTTTTCTCATTATCCTTTTGACATTTGATATATTTAGAGTATTTTAATATTTCTTTGTTGTGCTTAATCACCCCTCAACAACTAACATTTAGAGATCTTCAGGGACTTGTCTATTTTCAGAGGAAACATTGACCAGCTGCATTTTTTAACATAGTACTACAGTCTCACAGTATTTAGTTAAATAACTAATTAATTTACATTTTGAAAATATAAATGGGCGTTTTGTTCTCAAATTATTCTGCTAAATAGTTATTATCTAGCAAAGCAGTTATATAGTTGGTACATTTTATTTCAGAAAATTCTTTATGGTAATTGCCCTGCCTGATTTCAAGATGTAGTATATACTCTGTCTTAGTCTTGTTCACATCTTGCCAAACATTTTTCTTATTTTCATGACATTTCCTACTATATATATGTCCTGATACTTGGGTCATATATCTGGTAAATTGATCAGAAGCTTTGAGTGGCATGACTTAGTTGGCACTAGTCCTTAGATAATACAAACAATATCTTTCAAGTGAGACAGGTTTTAGGAGGGGGTCCTGAAATCATTATTCCTATTGTAAAGCACCAGCTTTTAGCAAGACAGGCTCTTCATACTGTATGGAAAATTAATGAATGAGAAATAGAACCAAACAGCTGAGGATTAGTTTGATACGCACGGCATGGCAAATTCCAACAGGTTAGAAAGAAGAGCAGCAGGGTGGAGTCTCGTTTAGTTCTCTTCACCATGATATATGAGGTAGCCTTAAGCAAATCACTAAAGAATAATTCTGTGGAGAGAATCAGTAATGTGCCATATTGCTTGATGTCAAAGCTCTTAAGTTTGAGGTATGCAGTCACCTGAGTGGAAGCATTTATTAGGAAATAGAAATAAAAGTTTCACGTCCTCCAGTGTTTGAGGAAGATTCAAATCCACATCAGTGGTATTCTAGGAGAATCTGCCCAACACTGAACAATTCATTGTCCTATTGGAAGGGAGTAGGAGAGACTACTCCTTCTGGGATATGCTCTCAGCTGTACTGGCTGGAACACACTTAACCTAAGGATTCATATTATATTTAGAGGCAATTGCCCAGCTGCAGTGACGTCTCTACCAATACACTAAACAGGGCTAAAGAGTATTCTGCAGCCCTGAACTTTGTAGACCTGGTCTGGCTTTGCCTCACTTACCCTGAGTGCATCCATGACATAGCAACTAGCCTCAGGTCTCCTCCATGGGGTGCCCCTGTAGCTCCAGGATGTAAATATTATGTTTTTCTGCCTAACTTTTCACTGATAGTTTCTGAAACAATGAGAGCACTGTAACACAGCTTGTCACTGCTGAAATAGACAGTATGTGTTGTGTGCATTATGGTGCAGCATGACAGTACATAAAAATATTTGAGATTGAAGTCACCTATATTTGCACTGAAGGACAGTGCAGGCCATGCAGAAATTGTAGTTTTATCTGTGCTGCCTAGTGTTCTGGGGCTTTGCTTCAGCTGTCTCAGAGGCTGTGGGTTGGCGTGGGCAAACCCATGTGTGAGGAGCATACTAACAGTGAGGCAGTAAGAACAGAATAAAGTGGTCACAGGATGCTTGGACACACCTCTAAATCCTGTTCTAGTCGGGTACATAAGGACAGCCCAAAAAGAATCACTCTATGGACAAGAGCAAAACTTCAAAAATCTAGGTAGCTACTGAAAAAAAAAAACAACAAACAAACACAACCAAAAAAACCCCCCAAAAAAACCAAAAAACTTGTTGGGATGGAAAGGAGCTTTAAAGAATTAGGTGCCTAAATTGATTTCTGGCCTTCTTGTGCCTTGGCTTATCAACACTGCAGATGCAGCCTTTCTACTTAGTGTTGTGAGGATAAACAACATAATGATTTTAGAGGATTCAAATAAAAGAATAGTGAGGGCCAAACAAGGGCTTTGCGTAGTTTGACCACGAGAACAGTAATGCAGTTTGACTGCACTAACATCCTTCGATGTTGTAGACTATCTTACTTTTGTCAATTACAATTAATTGCAGAACTGCAAACTGACTGAAGAACTGTGTTGAAATTTTCCAATTCCATATACCTGTGTAGTGATTTGGATGGTCACTGAAGCTGTAGTATGTGCCTAAACTTGGTTTTGCTAATATAATTATTGATGAGGATACCAAAAATTGAAATATGTAATTATCCTTGCCCTCCCTCCTTTTATCTAAATCTTCAGCATTACTTAACAAAGTCCTCAAGGTTAGTCTCTGAGGTGCACTGAGACCCCAGGTGGGCCAGGCTCTCTCTGCTTCACACTACAATCTACATGACAACACTATGAAGTGGAACTTCCTTCAGCCTCCTGAAATTTGAGGCTCATTGCAGAATAATGCATTCACTCCTTCCCAGGCTAGGCTTAGTTCATCTTACTGTATGCTGGATAGCAATCTGTGTTTTGCCAGCGTTTGAGTATTGGCAAGTGCTTGTAGAAGTCCAGATTAGTTATTTTTCTCTCTGTAGACCAGAGAAACTATTTTAGATGTCCTCTAGTGTGTTGCTTTTGGAGTGCTTTATGAAGCCTTTCTCCTTCAGGCTTTGGTGCTGTTTGTGTAATATGTTACTGCTTCCAACCACCATTCCCATCGAAGGACACAACGTAGAGGATACTTGGTCTTTTGCCCAAGCACATAACATGACAACAGTTTAGTTTAGAAACATGAAGGCTTTTACTTGGAGTCACTGGCAACTTTGTGAAGTAGCAAAAGGGTTAATAACTTTAGTATTTGAACTACAGTGTGTGGAATTGTCAAGGATTAAGGATGGTCTGGCCGCTAGACAAATCACAGTCACTCTCTATTAATTCCTCTTGCTTCCCAAAGGGAAGAGAAAGGGAATAAGAGAGAGAGACTTACGGATTGCAAAATTAAAACAACTTTAATGAAAATAATAACAATGAAATTAAATATATACAAAATCAATAATGAACTCAAACCCTGATGGAAATTACATCACTGTCACAACTGATGCTGTGGAGCAGGCACTGGGAAAATCCCACACTGGACTCAGCAGCAGCTGGGAACCATATTCGGGAGCTGGATTCTAGAACTGGATTCAGGAACACACAGATCAGGATCAAAGGCAGGACAGACAAAGTCCTCCTTGGATACCGGTCATTGAAGAAGAGATATTGACCCTTGTGATCCCTCAGCTTTATAATGAATATGACGTATACAGCCTGGAATACCTTGTTGGTCAGTTTGGGGTCACCTGTCCTGTCCACAACTCCCTGCAGGTGTGGCCTTTTATTTTCTACACCCCCAACATGGTATACAAGATCCAGCAGTGGCCTTAGACTGCACAGGAGCAAATATAGGCAAGAGTCTTTCTACACACCAATCCTTGGTAGCAACTATAAACATCAAGCATTATCACTTGCTGTCTGTGAAAATCTGCTGTTAACATTGGAAAGTGCAGTTAGTTCGAAGAGACTGAGCTGAAAAGTAAAATCAGCAAACAGAATCAGTCCTGTTCCAGCTCAAACTGGGACAGGACTGTATTGCAGGGAAATAGATCTCTGACTTTGCTAGCTACATGCTCATTTCCAAGGTGATGGATGATTTAGTTATCTGGAAAAGTACTCCCTACTGTTCCTCGCAGGAGCAAAAGCGACTAATGCTCAACACACTGACTTGGAAGTAAGGCCTGAGGCATGGTCTGAGACCTTTCCTCCTCTCCCTGATGAAAGGCAGCTCTGCTTAAATCTCTCTCAACTTTAAGCACTCCAACAGCTTGCACCTTCACGGATAAATGCTGCAAAAGCTCAGCCCTGCTGGAAGCCTGATACTGCCACCACCCAGAGCTCCTCCAGGAGTGAGCCCACCTGGATCCATGGGAAATGCAGCATCATCCTTGCTGGTGAACAAAACAAGAGAAGGACACAGGTTCACAGGACACTGCCTGGTGGCTGTCTGGACTGTTTAATTATTAGCATGTTGTCCCAGTCCACCTTGGCCCATGCTGTCTGCTGTTCCCTGAGATGATGCCAGAACACAGTTCAAAGTTAGCAAGGGTGAGGAAGTGTTTTTAGGTGGTGTTACAGGTCAGGACACACTGTTTTGGGAAGGAAGTGTTCAGTTCCATGCGTACCAGTCATGACATGCTATTTGCCCTTGGGGCCAGAGCAGAGAGGATCTATGTGCTGATGGGATTCAGTAATGACAGAGTCATTACTGCATTTTAGTGGACAGTACGCTGACACTGCAGTGAGGGGTATGTCTGTCCTTCATCTCATCTAGTCACATTTCTGGCCTCTATGTACAGGATAGAGTTGAAAGGGACATTACTGGTTGACTTCCAGACATGAAATGGCCTGGCAGCAAGAGAGAGTGCCTCCTAGCCCAAATCATGCTCCAGCGAGCCAGCCTCCCTCACATGTGTCCCACACACCCCTCCTAATCTCTGTGCCCATGTCATGCAGCCCAGGAAATGACCCAACATGTAGCAGAGAGTGGGGACCCCAGGAGATGGATAGCAGTGGGAAGATAAGTTGCTGTTACAGACTGGCCCACCTTCTAGAAAACTTGACCCTGCAAACTGAGCTTCAACAGCCATAATTTCTGCTCTGATTTCCTGCCTCTTCTGAAGTTGAAAGACTGGCTTCAGATGGGCCTTCTAGTTTAAAAGAGAATGTTTCTGTATAGCAACTCTAGACTGAGTTTCTGCAACTGTGAGGTGATTGGTGGTGTGATTGTCTGTGTGGAAAGAATTTTTGGAATTGTTATTGCTCCAGTAGAGTGACCTGGACTGTAAATTGTTTAGCAGTTGGCTGGCTGATCATCAGCTGATGTGTTTTTCATTCTGCTCCCTTTGTAAGACTTGGCAGCTTTGCAGTTTAAATGCTCTCTGCAAGATTTCTAAGCTATGCTTTAATAAAACACTCGTCGAGGATACCAGCTCCAGTTCAGGCCAGTCCTCATTGGGAAGGGAATCGCGGAGACGAAGGCCGGCAAGGGGCTCTCTGCGAGCTTTTCGCAGCCGGGAGGAGCCGGGAGATAGGCTGGGCTGTGCCGGGGCCGGCGGCCTCCGGGCGGCTGCTGAGGCGGCCCGGGCGGAGCATCCCCAGCGGCGGCAGATCCGAACGAGGCGGAACCGCCACGACGGGCACTCGCCGAGACACCTCCGGCATAAAAGCAGCTCCTCGGCAGCGCTGAGCGAACTGGCGGCGAGCTCCCTGGGCAGGCGAACACACCGGGCACGGCAGCTCTCACCTGAGGGCGCTGAAGGCTCTGCCAGCTCGACACGGTAACCACCCGGCAGAAGACCCCGGCGTCCCTGGGCTCTGCACCCTCCAGCTCGGGTGCAGCTTCCCAGCCGGAGCTGTGCCGGGAACACGCTGCCACCCAGGCACCGAGCTGCAGGGTGTGCTCGGCTCTTACGCCGGCATCGGCTGACAGCGGTGAGAGCCTATGGGAGGTGCCCACGTAGGAGAGCTCCTCCGCTCCGGGATGGAACTCAGGGAAGATGTAGCAGGTGGAGAACTATCAGGAGTGCGAGAAAGGGACAGATCAGTGGAGATGCACCCTGCCCTCCCTAGAGCAAACCCACCAGGCAGCCAGAGCTCCCGATACAGAGGACTCCCCATCCTATTTGCACGGCTGAATGTGAGGATTTAGAGGATAGGGGGCAATGGCAACAAGTTCCTGCCTGATGAGGCAGGCGTGTCTCCCCAGTAGCCCCACCATCCTCTCAGGTGCCCTTGTGAAACAGGTACGGGGTCCTGCAGGAGACACCGACTCATAAACAGGCCCTGCAGAAGGAACCAGTTGAATAAGAAGATGGTGCACCCAGGCCAGGGGTGCCACCAAGGCTGTCACCTCAGACTACACATCAAAACTGATTCCATAAAGAAAAACAGAGGAGTCATTGTTGCAGGTGTAGAGGGCCCACTATGCAGACTGGACCTGCTTCATGGGGAAGTCTGCTGCCTCCCTGGGGCCTGGGTAAAGGATGTGTCTAGAAAACTTGCCCCTGGTGAGGCCTTCAGATTATTACCCACGTTTGATTTTTCAGGTGGGGAGCGATGATGTGGCCACAAGAAGTCCAAAAAACAGTTAAGAGCGACTGTTAAAAATGTATAGAACTTAACTATAATGAAAATACAGGAGTGTCTATGGTTCAGAATCAGGGGGAAGGCCAACATGGCTGATACTGTGGTAAGAGTCTGTTATAGGCCACCCAATCAGGACAGAGAGGCAGATGAAACATTTTATAATCAGCTGGGAGAGATCTCATGATCACTTGTCCTTGTTATTGTGGGGGACTTCAACTTCCCACATGTATTCTGGAAGTACAGCGCAGCAGAGAGGGAACAGTCCCAGAGGTTCCTAGAGTGTGTCAAAGATAGCTTCCTTACACAGCTGGCGAGTGAACCTTCCAGGCAAGGTGCCCTGCTGGACCTGCTCTTTGTGAAGGGAGAAAGACTCATGGGGGATGTGACCGTTGGAGGCTGTCTAGGGCACAGTGATCACAAAATTCTAAAGGGCAGACTTGTTTAGGAGACTGCTTGACAGAGTCCCTTCAGAGACTGTCCTGAAGGGCATAGGAGTCCAGGAAGGCTGGACACCCTTCAAGAAGGAAGTCTTAAAGGCTCAGGAGCAGGCTGTCCCCATGTGTTGTTAAGATGAGCCAGTGGCAAAGAAGACCAGTCTGGCTGAAAAAGGAGCTTTGGCTACAACTCAGCAGAAAAAAAATATGAGTTTATGGCCTTTGGGAGAGTGGGCAGGCCTCTCATGAGGACAACTAAGATGTGAGGCTACTCAGGGAGAAAATTATCAAGTCAAAAGCCCAGCTAGAAATTAATCTGGCTTCTGCTGTAGAAGACAAGAAATCTTTCTATAAATACATTAGCAGTAAAAGAAGGTCCAGGGAGAGTCTCCATTTACTATTAGATGCAGGAGGAAACATGGTGATTAAGGATGAGAAAAAGGCTGAGGTGCTTAATGCCTTTCCCTCAATCTTCAGTGATAGGACCAGTTGTATTCTGGGAATACAGCCCCTTGAGCTGTAAGACAGAGAAGAGGAGCAGGATGATCCCTCTGCAATCAGGAAGAGATGGTTGGTGACCTGCTACACCACTTAGATATACACTAATCTATGGAACTGGAAGGAATCCACCCAAGAGTTCTAAGAGAGCTGGCAGAGGTGCTCACCAAACTACTTTCCATCATTTTTCAGCAGTTGTGACTGACTGGGGAGGTCCCAGCAGACTGGAAGTTACACAATGTGACACCCATCTACAAGAAAAACTAAAAGGAGGATCCAGGAAACTACAGCCCTGTCAGTTTGACTTTGGTGCCAGTGAAGCAGATGGAGCAGATCATCCTGAGAAACACTGTGCAGTACATGCAGGACAAGCAGATGATCAGGCCCAGTCAGCATAGGTTCATGAAGGGCAGATCCTGCTTGACTAATCTGATCTCCTTCTACAACAAGGTCACCTGCTTAGTGGATGAGGGAAAGGCTGTGGATATTGTCTGTTTGGACTTTAGTAAAGCCTTTCACACTATTTCCCACAGCATTCTCCTGGAGAAACTGGCTGCTCATGTCCTGGGTGGGCATACCCATGTCCTGGGTGGGCATGCGCTTCACTGGGTAAAAAACTGTCTGGATGGCCAGGCCAAAAGAGTGGTGGTGAATGAAGTTAAATCCAGTTGGCAGCTGGTCACAAATATTGTCCCCCAGGGATCAGTACTGGGGCCACATCTGTTTAATATTTTTATCAGTGATCTGGATGAAGGGATGGAGTACATCCTCAGTAAGTTTACAGACAACACCAAGCTGGGTGGAAGTGTCAATCTGCTGAAGAGTAAGGAGGATAGGAATCTAGACAGACTAGATCGATGGGCCAAGGCCAATTGTATGAATTTCAACAAAGCTAAATGCTGGGTTCTTCACTTTGGCCACAACAACCCCCAGCAGCACTACAGGCTTGGAGAGGAGTGTCTGAAAAGCTGCTCAGAAGAGAGGGACCCTGGGGGTGTTGATCAACAACAGGCTGAACAAGAGCCAGCAGTGTGCCCAGGTGGCTAAGAAGACCAATGGCATCCTGGCCTGTATCAGGAACAGTGTGGCCAGTAGGACCAGGGAAGTGATTTTACCCCTGTGCTTGGCACTGGTGAGGCCACACCTTGAATACTGAGTTCAGTTTTGGGCCCCTTACTACAAGAAGGACATTGAGGTACCAGAGCATGTCCAAAGAAGGCCAACAAAGCTGGTGAGGAGCCTAGAGTGGCTGAGAGATCTGGGGTGTTTAGTCTGGAGAAAAGGAGTTTCAGGAGAAACCTCATCGCTCTTTACAACTACCTGAGAGGAGGTTGTAGCAAGGTGGGGGTTGATCTGTTGGACCAAGTAACAAATGACAGAACAAGATGAGATGGCCTCAAGCTGCACCAAGGGAAGTTTAGATTGGATATTAGGAAGAATTTCTTTGCTGAAAGGGTTATCAGGCATTGGAACACCTTGCCCAGGGCCGTGGTGGAGTCCCCAACCCTGGCGGTATTTAAGAGTTGTGTAGATATAATGATGAAGGATATAGTTTAGTTGAGGTTTTGTCAGTGTTAGGTTAGTGATTGGACTAGATGATCTTAAAGGCCTTTTCCAAGCTAGGCAATTGAAGTGAGTCTAGTTGTGGTCTCAGCAGTGTGGATTAGACAAATGTGTTTAGGTAGCTGATGGTTATGTCTCTAAGTATGCACTAAGTCTATGAGGAATCAAAGCTAATTGACACTGAGTTCACTTTCATTGCTTTTTTTCAAATATAAGCAAAACTTCTTTGTACCTAGACACTATTTTAACAAATTTTCAGTCTCCTATTGCTCAAAAAAACCCCCCAAAACAAACAAAAAACACAACAAACAAACCAAATCAAACAAAAAAATCATTCTGGCTGAAAAATAAAAGAAGAAAAGAGTCTATAGTAGATTTTTTCTCTGAGATTTAAGATTATCAGTTCTTCTACAGGAACCATACCCATTGCTACTTTTCTACCATTCAACTGAGTGATGTGACTTTTGATAATTCCCCATCAAGTTAATGAAAATATAAATTCTTAATGTAGTGTTTTATGTATCATTGTTTTAGACAACTTCAGGAAAGCCAAGTAAAGTGTACATATATAGGTATCTTTATTTTTGCAGATAATCTTATCAGAATGATAATAGGGCATGTGGATCACAATAATGTATTGGTATATAACACCTGTTCCCATTTCAGATGTAGAGTTGCAAGTTTTTAAGAAGTTGACCTGAAGATCTCTTTAAGCTGTGGAATATACATCTTTGACCTCCACTATAGCACAGCTTCAGGTGATGAGCAAGTCTAACAGGCCTGGGCAGGACACCGTGCTAGTATAGGCTTTGTGTCCTGGCACAGCAGTGGGCAATGAGGTGACAAGTCAAACACTGACATTCTCATAACTCTCCTAATTTGTTTCCTGTTCATGGAACTATCTGTTTCTCAGACCTGGAAGTTTCTTAGGGTGAAGTTCTCATGGTGCCTAAATTTCTGTGGATGAGAACTTACACAGCTGCTCAGATACAGATGTTGGTTTTGTCTTGTGATGGACGGATAAAGACTCTTCAGAAGGGACAGACTGGGAAGGCAAGAAGGAGGAGATGCCCCTTAAGTGATAGAGCAGTTGAAATGAGTGGAGCTATGTCTACAGATGGGTGATGAGCCAGTAACAGCTTATTGGTAAGGATTAGTGGGCAGATCAACATGATTGATGTTGTTATGGGTATCTGCTGTGGATCGTTTGATCAGGAAGACTAAGGTGATGAGTTCTTCAGACAACTGGAAGAATCCTTGCATTCAAAGGACTTGCTCCTCTTGGGCTCTTTAGCCACCCTGATGGCTGTTGAATGGACGAACCAGCAGGCCAGAAGCATTTCAGAAGGTTTCTGGAGTGCATCAGTGACAACTTCCAGACACAGTGTCATGGTTTAGAGTCAGGGCAGCCCCTTAGACCTGTAACAGATGCTCTCTGTTAACTCCCCTCCCTGTACAAAGGGGAAGAGAAAGGGAATAAGGGAGAGAAACTTAGTGATTAGAAAAGGAAACTAGAACAGCTTTAATTAAAATGGAAATAATAATAATGAAAATGGAATATATATAAATATATAAAAAACCAGTATGGAACCCAACCCCCCTGCTGGTAATTACATCACCGTCACCACTGATGTTGTGGAGCAGGCACTGGGGGAGTCACAGACTGGGCCCCACAGCAGACGGGAGCTGTGTTCAGGAGCTGGATTCTGGTACCAGATTCAGGAACACACCAACTGGGA
>JANIJG010010885.1:0-20852 GCA_024611175.1 Megaceryle torquata | reverse complement strand
GCTCTGGCAGGGGGGTTGGACTTGAAGATCTCCAAGGTCCCTTCCAACCCCTGACACCCTGTGATACCTGTGAAGTAACAATTTTGTTTTATTACATGGCAAACAAAATCCTAGCTCAGCTTTAAGTGCATAGAAGACTTGGTTATGCTGAGTATAGTAGAGTATTACTGAACTAGGGGGATTTAATCAAGCTGTTGTGCAGGTGGGAAAATGCCCAGTGTGTGCAGACATGTGTTTGTGCACACACAGTGTCTAGAAATAAATCTTGGAATTCTGAACCACAAATCTGGCCTTTACGCTGGCATATTGCAGAGGCTTCTCAACATTAGTTGATGTGTGTTATTTTTTAGTCTAGGAAAAGAAAAGTCAGCAAGTTTTATTCTTTGGATTTACATGTGTAACTTACTTGTATATGTAGTTCCATAACTCACCTGAGTTGTTAAACTTTTAGCCATGGTATTCTGCTTTGAGAGAATGATCTGATGGCAAAGACTTCTGGCCTTAGCACGGAATAAGGAGGATGATACAGGATATCATATCACAGGTGCTACTGTGTACTGTTCTTGAGAGCTATGTAAGCTTTAGAAGCACATTGTATAGCCGTTCTGTGGAAGCAGAAACTATTAATTGTAGTTTGTAATTAGAAATTGTTAATGATATATTCATGTCCCCAATTTGGGAATGGGAGACATTAGAAAGAAATGACTTCCACTCCAAGCAGACATTAATAAAGAGTTGTGGAAGCCTCTCACAGACAATGTGTCCTGGAAAAGAAATGGGAGGGTAATTTTATGCTATATTAGAAATCCAGATAATTCTAGTTTGCTTTGGATCTTACTTATAGAAATCCATTGCTAAAATAATTACTTTTTTACTTTAGGTTTTTTTCTTACCATCATGGAACTGAAGGCTTTTTAAAAATGATAATAATTTGAGATGTTAAAAGTACCCATTCTTTAAAAAGCTGATACTTCAGTTGCATTTGTGCCAACTCATTGCTTAGGCATGTATTCTACAAGCATGTTTTTTGAGGGTTTTGTTTTGGTTGGTTCCCCTCACCCCCTTCCCAAGGAAGCAAGTATACATCCAGGTTGCAGTCCCATAGTGCACCTTCAGTGACCCCTCAATTCCATGTTACAGCGTGTTGGCAGGAGGGAAGCTGTTACTGTTTTCATATATTGTGTAAATGTAGATTTGCAGTTAATCGCCTGCAAACCTAAATGTGGGAAGTAGTTTGGAATCTTTACCCTTTTAAGTATATTAATTAGTCTTTGTTATCCTCTTCAATTTCAGGTGTGTTGAGTGTTCAGTTACCTTTGTAGTGTTTGTGATGGTGATGGGGGATGGGAAGAGAAGGGATAATTCTTTTAGGATAATAGCAAATAGCATATAAGGCTTCCTTTTGCATGTAGCTAAAATGTGCTACTTACATTTAAAACCATCCCTTTTAATTTTTGAATTAGAGATCAATCATATTGCTACTGTTAACAACTCTGAAAGAAATATTTTCAGGCTGTAACCTTGCTACGGTGATCCATGTCAAACCACACTTTTTCAGGCTTTGATATCTTATTACATCCCCTTCTCTGTTTAAGAAGCAAACACCTTGAACTTAGTTTTTTTGTCATTTCACTAATGCCTGTCATTGGTACATGGTGTTCTTAATACATGGCTGATATGAAAAGAAAGTGAATATATAACTTTTTTTTTATTTGCAATTGCTCATATTCAATGTGCATTTGAATGTTGTGTAGTTACATCTTAGATGAGACTAACTAGGAGTAAAGCATGGGTACGTGTGCAGATTGTATCTTCTATTAAAAGTGAAGGTTTTCAAGGTCAGTTAGTATCCAAGCGCATTGTTTTCTCTCAGTTCTTCATGTGTAAACTTCGTAGTGTTTTAGCTGGACAGAATTTGGTTTCTTGATGACAGTCTTTGAAGGTATTTCCTTGTGACTAGATGAGTGAAATTGGAAATTGTTGGTTATAAGCTGAAAGAAAACAGTACCACTATAACTAAATAGTAGGTGCATATTAGGATGCTAATTGCAAAGAAATCCATGTGTCACTTGAGAACATCTAGCATACTACTTAGACTGAAGTATCAGAGTGAAAGAGAATCAACTTACTGAAGATGAGGTGTTTTTTCTCCAATCACTGGCAATGGTTTGCCACCAGTGGAAATCTAACTCCTTTAAAACAAAACAAACCTCCAAATCCCCCCAAACAATGGTGGTGGCCTTATCTGAGAGAACCATCATTGCAAACAGGTAAAAAGATGAGTATAGAAATTAAACCACAAAATATTCCTGTTATTTGCACATGAAATAATGTCAAATTGAAGTATTAGGAGACGTTCTTTGTATTTTAAGTATTATCAGCACTTACTATACTCTTGTTTGAGCTGGAGAACAATAGCCAAGTCTGTATTTTTGTTTATTACTGCTGTCTGTGCTCTGCTAAAAGGGGAAGCTCTCAAGCAGAAGGGAGGATTGCAGAAAACCTAAAGAGAACAAAGGTTTTCTGGAAGTACTGGAGTTAAAATTGGACCCTCATTTCATGTTAAATAAATGCATGAGTTTGTCGTTAACGAAAATGCTCTGAGGGTTAACTTTTTTTTTCCCCCCCTTAGGTATGCCTTACATTTTGTTATACAAAGTGGAATTTCCTACTATATCATGATCATAATAGGAGTGGAAAATATGCACAAGTAAGTTTTCATTCAAAAATGTTTTCCTTTTACAAGAATGCTGTTGTTTAGGGTTTTGTGTAACTGTGCACATAAACTGTACTTCTGGTTCTATTGTAATACTTCAGTATTTAAATTCTGCTAACTGGTTTTATTTTCAGGAGAGAAAAATACCTTATTTGGGTATTTTTGCCAGCTTTTTGGAATATCTAAAGCTTGTTACAATTGGTAATATCACACTGAGACTTCTTGCGTTCTCAACATACTGATTTTTTTTTAATTACTTAATCATAAGTAATTCTAAGTGTGTCAAAGATAAGTTAACCATACAAATGTAATTTCATAATAGTGCTAGTAGAAGGAAGATCTCTGAAGGGAACAGAATTTGTGTGATAATTTTTTCTTAGTACATAGAGTTTGTAATTTCCTTTTTTGTTTGTTTTGTAGGAATAACACAGTGTGAATACTGTCATAGGTTAAGAATACTATTGTAAAATTGCATTCATATAATGGTACTTGTTTCTGTTTTTCAGTCATTCTTAAAAAGCAGGAAAGACATTTAATTTTATTGTACACATATGTTTTACTATTCACTAGTCTAGAGATCAGAACCACATTAGGTTCCCACTGTGTTAATTCCTGTATAAATGCCTAGTAAAATAGAAGATCCTTACCTGAATAGGTTCCTGAAGTATGTGAAGCTGTTGGGAAAGATGCTGGTAAAAGAACCAAAAAGGAAGATAGCTTTATGCAGAAAGCACAAAGCCAGGGTAGTCTTAGTTTGTGATCCTGTCTATTAGAACTCTCTGCTTCTTTACACGCTGTTAATGAATATAATTTCATTGTCTTTTGAAATATCCCATATTAGGCTCTTATTTTCAGGGGTTTCTACAAAGCCTGATGTAATCAAACTACTGCAGATGTGAGAGAACTTCTGTGGATTGGATGGCTGATTTATATTCTAATGGTTTCTTTCATTATAATTTGTTTTAAAGCAACTTGTTCGTATCAATTTATCTTTAGGCTTGTAGCAAAGTAAGTTATAGTTTATGTAACTTAATGTTTTAAAAGAAATTATTAATTTGGTTATATACTGCAAAGGGAGGTACCAGGCAGGAATATTTCAGTCTTTATCATAACAAATTCCATAGATTTCTTGTAGAAGGAAATCTAGCAGTGGTTTACTTCCCTAATAGTGAGCGGCAGGTAGGCGTGTGTGTATTTAACATTTCCTCATCTGGGCAAGGGCACTCCTATTTCTGATCCTCCCAGTTCATACCAGCAGTTTATCTACTTGGCCTGATCTGCCGAAATGCTTGTGCTGCACACAGCTGTGTACGTATGTTCTCTGTTACTCTTAGTAGCTGCATATTTGGGACATTAAAACTTAGGTTTGACTACCGGGCTTATGTTGCTCTATGATAGTATGAAGTAACATAGCATTGGACAAAACTAGAAAGCTTCTCCTTTGGGGGGGGGGGGCGGAAGTAACAAATGAAATAATCTGTTACCTCGAGTTTGTAGACACTGTTTGGATGCTGTATGGAAGCTCCAGAAGCCATTTCTAATAGATGATACAAGGAGGACTGTACAAGGTTTACTCCCTCCATGGACATAGTATCCCAGAAGGGATGGTGTTTCTTGGTGGCTCTATGTACCTGTGCCCTTTGCTGAAGGAATGAACTATATACTCTTAATTTTCTGCTATGAAGATGCTACCAAAAGATTCCTGTTTGTCAGTCTGAACAGACACTAAGAGGAATGACTCCTCTTCCCACCTAAATGTCTTTAGGCTACAAACCTGCCTTATGAAGCCCAGGGGAGATTAAGGTTAAGTCCTGTATAGTAGGATACATCTGGTACCATCTGGCCTTGGGACTGGAGAAGGGCCCCATCAGTGTGTTACTGGGGTGTGTATATATATACAGCTAATCAGACTACTTACAGATACGTGCGTAGTCCAAGTGTGGGGATTTACTTTGCATGCCATAGAGGGACCCATTGGCTGGCAGTCCTAGTTAGAGGGTAGCTGCATTTTTCATAAGCTTCTTAAACTTGGAGACTGTAGGACATCAAATATATCTGCATGATGTAAATATCAAGTCAAGTGCCTTTTGTATTTGAAAAGTACTTGTGTATTGTACAAAATATTTTTGTTTATTGTCTAAATTCATTCACTGAAGTAAGTTTCCCCTTCTTCCCTGCCTTACATGCTGTCTTGGAGATTTCATGAGTGTACGAAGGGGTAATAGTTTTCCCAGTCGCTTTCTGCCTGCTCCCCTCATCCCCTAATATAATTCTTCACTTTTTCCAGCCTCTCTAAAAATTGTTTAAGCAAGTAAGAGACAACTGAAGTTCTTAGACTGCTTATCAGTTCGGCTGCTACGTGCTGGGTATACTGGCTTTCCTCACCATCTGAAGCAAGGAGAGGTTTTTGATAAACTACATTCATCAAAGCAGACTTTCAAGTCTGATACTATTCTAAACATCTCTCGCCTTCCTAATGTACTTCGATTGGATTCTAAAAGTCTCTGCTCTACAAGGTTCCTACCTTTGTGATTTTCTTGAGGGAACTGAACATTAGGCAGCTATTGCTTCTAGGATGGGTTTGGCTTTGACAAAACCTGCTATGTTAAACATGAAAACCTTACCTGAACGACTGAAAAGGGAGAGGGAAGGAAAGAAAAAATAGAACCCCAAGGTGGGAAGAATGGACTGTATTAAAAAGGAAAGAAACCTTATTTTTTATATTATAACAACTTTATTCTGAAAGTTTATTATGAGAAAATTATTTACCTGAGACTTGAATTTAACCAAAATGTAGTAATTATTTTTATACTTAAGTGTTATTTAAGCAGTGGTACTTTAAATGAAAGATGGACTGATAATATTGGCTCTCCTGAATGATGTAAAACCTCTTATCTTTTATAGATCAAGCAAATGGATCAGGCAAAAAACTTTTCATTTGTGCCTAAGCTATCTTATTATTTATTTGGTGCTTTTGTGGCTCAGTTAATTGTGAAACTGAAAAATGTGTTTAAAGAAGTTTGCAATTCCAGTGAATTTGCATTTGGTACCTGAGATGGTGCTAATAGGTATTTATTTTTTTTCTTAGGAATTCCTATTTTTTCTATGGTTGTGAAATTCCTATTTGTCTTAAGAGACAAAAGCCCAAATGCCACAAAGCTTTTCCTTAAAGCATTTGGCTACCCTTATGAGCTCTGTAAGCAGTACTCAAACAGGTGTTTAACAGAGTTAAAGGTTTAAGTTTTCTAGGTAATTCTTTCTCCCCTTTGATTCATTTTATGGTTGGTAAATAATGTTCTCCAGCCTGTGGGGAAAGGAAAGCTACTTAATAGGGCTCACAGATGCTTCACTGAAGCCAGTAGTTTTCTCAGTGACTTCACTGACAAAATATAGAAGTCCCAGCTGTGTCACTGTAGAAAATAAATCTGTTTGTTTAAAATAATTCCTGTTAAAACTGTTCTCTTAAATTTCTTAAATGTGCTAATGTAAAACCAAGTGATAGACATGCTATTTATGTCTGGTATCTGCTGTGTTATGCTTAAAAGTTGCAGGATAGACTTCTGGAACAAGAAAAGTGAGTTGAACTGCTAAGACTTAAGGGGGTTATTTCTGGCTTTAGAGAAAGTTTAAAAAAATATCACCTAGTTGTTTACTTTTCACAATTTAAATATGTCAGAAATATGTCTCAGTGAGGCCTGAGATAGCCAACAGTAGTAAATACATAATTAGCTGACGTGTGCACCACAAGGGCCACAAAGATGATGAAGGATGAGAGCATCTCTCCCTCTGAGGAAAGGCTGAGAAAGCTGGGGCTGTGCAGCCTGAAGAAAAGACCCTGGCGGGAGAATCTGGAGGGAGGGAGGGAGCCAAACCCTCAGTGGTGCCCAGTGACAGAACCAGAGGCATTGGGCACAAATGGAAACACAGAAGGTGGTGTCTGAACAGCGGGAAACACTTCCTTACAGTGTGACAGGTTATAGAGCCTCCTTCCTCAAGAGTATTCAGATGCTGTCTGGACATGGTCCTGGGCAGCTGACTGTGGGTGGCCCAGCTTGAGCAGTGGGTGGTTGGACCACATGACCTCCAGAGGTCCCTCCAAACCCTAGCTGTTCTGTGGCTCTGTTCTATTTTGATGCACACAGTTCTTTGTGCTGTACCTGTGCTCGTGTATGTGAGCTGTTTGAACATGGTGTTGTAAAGACACATTTGATTTTGAGTAAACAAACTTTGGTTGTAGGTGGTTGGCCCCTGTGGAGGCAATTACCAGTATTCCCTTTCCTTGTGATTTGGGAATCATAGAATGGTTTGGGTTGGAACGTTGCTCAAAGCCCCATTCAACATGGCCTTGAACACTTTGGGGGATGAGGCATCCGTGACTTCTCTGGCCAATACGTTTCAGTATCTTGCCACCCTCATAGTAAAGAATTTCCTTCTAATATCTAACCTAAATCTACCCTCTTTCTGTTTCAGACTGTTACCCTTGTCCTGTCACTGCAATCCCTGATGAAGGGTCCCTTCTCATATTTTTCTGTAGTCCCTCTAAGTACTGAAAGGCTGCAATAAGATCTCCCCAGAGTCTTCTATTTTCCAGGCTGAACAACTCCAGCTCTCTTAGCCTGCCCTCATGGGAGAGGTGCTCCAGCCCTCTGATCATCTTGGTGACCCTCCTCTGGACCAGCTCCAACAGGTCCACATTTTTCTTATGTGGGTTGGAGACCATGAGCTGAACATAATACTCCAGGTAGAGTCCTCTGAGAGCAGAGTAGAGGGGTAGAATCACCTGCCGGCAATGCTTCTCTTGATGCAGCCCAGGATGTAATTGGCTTTTGGAATGTTAGTCTACTTTGGAATGTCAGTTCCCTTCCCCCTCCTAGCCAGAGCCAGGACAGCAATGCCTTGCTCCCCTTTTCCTTTGCTTCTTGCAGTGAGTTTGACAGACAGTGGTAGATTTGGTAAAGGAGGGATGAAGGAGACTTTATGGTTTGATCTTAGAAATCTGAGATAAAGAGACAAGGAAGTCGTGTTCATCTGAGTGAATTAATTCACTCAGCATGTTAATTGAGGCACTTAATTTGTCAGGTGGTTAATAATGCTGAATGTCATGACTTGTTCATAGACATACTTGAGTGCTGGTTACTCTACAACTAGATTGCTGTGAAAATTATGTATTTTTTAGAAATTATGGCTTCATTAAAATACAAAATGGATCAATAAACTACTGTCACTCATCCTGGGAGTTACTGGCAATGTTTTCGTAAGCATCTTTACCTTCAGAAGTGAGAACATTCATAAGCTCAAATGATTTATGAAAATGAGACTGAAGCTGGTTTTTGAACTTTTGTCTTTTCCAAAGGCCCTTGTTCAAAGTAAATCTAAGTTTGTTGGTTTAGGGTTTTTTTTTATATTGGTGTCAGCTTTAGATTTTCTGACAGGTGTCTTGGTCTATGAAGAGCATCTATGAAGTGCGTAAAGATTTTTTTTTTTAATCTGAAAAAGAGGATCTGAAGCAACATCTAAAATTAGTCATCATCAAATTAACAGACTGAAATAACAATATCTAATAATTCTCAAGGGTTTGACTAAGAAATGCTATCAACTTCAAATAATTTTTAGTGAATCTAGGATTGGAAGCCTGCTGGTATAATTATAGTTCTTCGAAGGCATGAGAGCATCCAGACAACTGTAAACTAAAATCTAGTATAGCTTTGCATTCACAAATCTATTCAATTTACATAAATAAATTACAAAAATGTCTGGTATGTAGGTAGCTGCCAAAGGACAGTTGGCGTTGTGGTGAGAATACCTGGATTCAGAATTTGAGGTATTACTGTACCTCATATTAGTACGTTTTGCATATACAAACACAGGTTTTCTGCATTTATGCTTCTACACTTAATGCAAAGGAGATTAACTTATTTGAAGTTAAAAAACCAGTTGAGACCTGAAAAAGTTATATTCTTATCATTCAATCAAGAATAAATGCAAGGTGGAGAAATATGAGACTTACTGCTTCTGTAGCCTTAAATAATGCAAAGGCTAAAAAAAAAGTACTATTCTGCCACTGCAAGAAATTTTTGTTGTCTTATCAGATCTATGTTAAATGCAAAAAAAAACCCCCAACTTGTTAATATTTTATAATTAAAGCTTGTATTTGATTAAATAGCAGTCAAGGTATTTTTTGTGTAGATAAGAATCAAATACATACTAAAGTGTAATTTCTACATTACGCATAGAAATCTTACTCCTCTGTTAGAAATAATCATAGAGGGGTTTGGGTTGGCAGGGACCTGTAAAGGTCATCTAGTCCAACCCCTGCAGTGAGCAGGGACATTTTCAGCTACAGGATGTTCCTCAGAGCCCTTTCCCCCCAACCCCCAATGTTTTCAGGCATGGGGCTTCTACCACTCTCTGGGAAACTTGTGCCAGTGTTTCACCACCCTCATTGTAAAAACTGTCTTCCTTACTTAGTCTAAATTTGCACTATTTTAGTTTAAAACCATTACCTTTCATCCTATCACTACAGTCCCTGACAGAGTCCTTTTCCACCTTTCTTATAGACTCCCTTTAAGTGCTGGAAGGCCACAACACCGTCTCCCTAGAGCCTTCTCTTCTCCAGGCTGAACAACCCCAACTCGCTCAGCCTGTCTTGATAGGAGAGCTGTTCCAGCCCTCCAATTTAAAAAAATTTTTTTTTTTGGTGGCCTTCCAAGGGTAATGAATGGCTGTATTTAGAAGCATATTTCAATAGTTATCAACTAAAAAGAATCATTTTCCCATTTTGAAGTGGTATGTCCTTTTCCTAAAGAAAAGTGTTTGCCCTTGTTGATTTCCCTCTCAGAAAGGATAGATGGTCATCATATGTATCTGTCTCAGCATGAGCAGTATTATTGCTAAAATAGCTAACACACGTCTTCAGTACATTTAAAAAAATCATCAATTCTGAGGGATTTTTTATTTCCAGAAGTGTCAGAGATTGAATTTCATCCCATTCAAGCAGCCAGCATTAAGGAACAATTTGGAAATACTGACTCTCACATCAAGAGCCATAGCAATGATTTGTGAAACTGAAACCAAGTATTTTAAAGAATTTTACTGGGCTCTTATCGAGGAACTACAAGACAGTAAAGTGTTTGTATTGGAGATAAAACTGCAGAAAACTTCTATTTTAGCAGACAAAGCATTACAACAAGTTGAGTTAATGGTATTGGAAACAAGATTGCTGTTTTCCTTTGTGTGGAAACTCTTCTCTGCTATCAGAAATACTATTACGGCTCCATACAGAAGAATGCTTCACCACTTTTGTTGAATTGCGTAGTAATTTTCTTTTTTTAATAGCAAAACCTATAGTCTGGCTGCTAGGTGGTCTTTGTAGTTAGATAAAATCTTTGTGGTTTTGCTTGTGTAATAGCAAAGACTTTGTTTGCAGAGATGAATGCTGATTTTTTTTTTTAATTATTATTTTCTTCAAGAATGTAGCTTATCTTGTACTCATGCAATGATAAAGGTAAAACTAGAGTTAAAATAGAGCTGTTAGAGATAACAGAAGTTTGTAATCTGAAATAGGCTTCATGTTTTCATTGAAACTTGTGATGGCTGTTAATTTCAGCTTTAACTGCAGAGTTTCTTCTTTATCTGGTTAAATCAGAGGCTCTACTTGAGATTTGATTCTTGACTGTGCAGGAGAGAGTTTTGAGCAGCTCAAGTTCTTGTATCCTGCTGCTGCTACCTTGATAATGTGTGAGCATAGGACTTGGAGGGAGCATGTCCTATAGCTCTTTGAATTTTAATAGCTTCATCCCACATGGTCTTTGCATCACTTCTACATCAAATTGCTCATCCAAACCACTTACAGTTGAAAACTGACCTACCAAACTGGAAAAAAAAAACAAAACAAAACAAAAAACAAACAAACAAAAAAACCCCAAACCTCCAAAACATGCTATATCCCTGTTTACTATTGTGGAGCTTGAAAGTGGATTAGTAGTGCTAGAGATTTTGTGGTCTGTTTATTTATTGCTTGCTTGCTTGTGCTTTCTTGACTTGTTTGTCTTCATAACTTGTTATATGCTTGATTTTTCTAATGCTTATGTAGAGGTCAAACTTCTTACTCTGAAGGGTGTGAATGGAAACAACTGACTAGCACCAGGCAGTGATTCTCTATATGCTGAAGATTTGACAATTGCAAAAATAGCCTTGTGAATGGATGGCTGTCTTCACTGACTTGAGAAGTGAGCACTTGTTGAAGTAAACAGCTGTGAAGGAATTTCCTAGTAATCCCTATGAATTTCTCTTGAAAGTATTTGTTTTAAATAGCTATTGCAAGTTCATCCGCTTTGATAACTTCCTGTAACTCCTCCTGGCTGTGCTTGGATAGAACTCAGTGAATCACTTAAAACAATAAAGGTGCAAAGTCAAAAAATAACTTGATATATTATCCTTCCTAAAATTAGAATGTTCAAATGGAAAGGCCAATTGTATTTTTTTGTAATTACAGAAATGGGGTGAAAAGAGAACTAGATTTTTCTTTAGTGACTGTCATTTCTGACTTATTTTTAAAAAAAAGATTAAATACTTTTATTTAGTCTTTGGTGTGTTGTGTTCCCCCTCCATATGTGTAGGGAGAAAGAAAGAAGGACAAGAATTATGTAGTGTCTGCAGCTTTGAGAAGGTTGGCACTTCAGTAGAGAGGCTGATAAAGATGATAAAAACCCATGTAAAATAAGGTATTTTTGAAGTGGTGTAGCTACTCCAGCTGCTTTGGTACAAAAGGGTCATGTGCTGTCTTAATGCAACTAGAAAAAATTCTCATTGTATGTTTTGTATTTCCAGGGAGAAGATTCTAAATTAATGTGTTTTAAATTCTGTCCCATTTTTTAATTATTTTTTTTTAAATTTTGTTTTTAACTTGGCTACTGATATTATTCGAAGAAGAGAGTTCTTAGCAGAACAGGTATTTTAACAGTGTTATTGGCAAAACCTCTATCATCACACTTGAGAAAACTTGGGTGAAAAAAAAAAATGGTCTTTTTTTATGAAGTAGCTGTACATTACTGCGTACTGATGTTTACTTGAAAGAGAGTTCTCTTATTTTCCTAAACTTTAAATTGATAGGTAGTTTTTTTTCACACTGTGCACTTAGTTTCTATAAGGAAATAGAGGACAACTTTCTAGTATTTTTTATTTTTATTTTAAGGAAGCAGTAGTGTAAAATGGGCTGGTGTGTTGGAAATCTGTTGGGACTGAGTAGCTATTGCTTTCTGGCTTGCATAGATCTCTTTTTCTGGTGTTGGTTGGTTGTTGTGTTGTTTTGTTTTTTGGGTTTTTTTCATCTTTGTGCTTAGAGTGAAGCTGAGCACAATCAATCAAGCAAAAGAAAATTCATAAAGTCATGTTTTCTGGTCTCTGTATTTGTTTGTAATCTCTGAAAGCTGTAGCATCTATATAGATATTTCTTCAAGGCACATTACTCTGCCTGTCATGCTGCCAAGCAACTTGACTGCTAGCAAATGAGCTCTGAGTCATGGTATCATTGCTGCATGGTTTATTACCTCAACAAACTATTCATGTCAAATAAATCGGGCTCCCTACAAAATGAAGTGGCAGAATAAATTGTACCTAGAAGAGTTCGGTGAAAGCTGTGTTCTTCTTCAGCTCCTGGCAAAGACTGCTGCTAATAAGAGTTGATTAAGAATTCTGGTTGCATGGCATTGACTGAATTGAACCAGTGATATAAATTATGCAAGTCAGTTTTGCCTGCAGAACTGCAAGTGATGGTGTACAAAGTGTCTACATTGGAGCTAAAAGATTCTTGAAGTAAAAGACTATTTTTGTGTACAGATGCACAGCAAACACCCAAAAACATAAAATCTGTGTTTTTGTTTCCTTTAAGGGGAGGTGGATGTAAATAACAAGCATTGGTATTCCAGTGTCTTAAATGTATGAACAAATTTCAAATTGCTTTTAAAGCTGATGGGTTTTGCAGGTCAAATGGCTTTACTGGAAGTCAAAGATGAGATCACAGGATCACAGAATAACTGAGGAGGGAAGCATTTCCTGAGTCCCCTATTCAAAGCAGGATCAGCTAGAGCAGGTTGTTCTGTGAAACCCAAGTCTTCCTCAATACGAACATGATCCTGGGTAGCTCCAGTTGTCGTAAACACGCTTGCCATTTCCTTTTGGTGTCTTGCTTCAATGTCTATTATAGCTTGAAATTTATTTGAGATGACTTCATGCAGCTTAGTTATCTGATCTGGAGTTACTACAAAAAGTTTTTATTCATAAATTTCCAACCACCCAAAAACTGCGAAGTATTGTCACATTTCAAGGAAATTGCACAAGTTAGCATTGCTAACTTAATTCTATTAGGCTTGTTTCAATTTAAAGTGAAACAAAACTGCAATTGAGAAACTACTTTGGTAGGAGGAGACTGTTAGGGAAC
This sequence comes from Megaceryle torquata, assembly GCA_024611175.1. NCBI lineage: Eukaryota > Metazoa > Chordata > Aves > Coraciiformes > Cerylidae > Megaceryle > Megaceryle torquata. The sequence continues at coordinate 7,698 of JANIJG010010885.1, read as the reverse complement.
AAGCAGTAGCAGTGTCTCTTTCTGTCCTTTAATAGAAGAGATGGTATCAATAATGAAAAGGGAGAGTAGGGGAAACACAAAACAAAGACTGTGGCAAGCTAAATTATGTAACTCTTTGTGTCTAAGAGTACAAACAGGTGGAATCCAGACGAATTATTTGGTACTTTCAAATTACTTTCAATTTGTTCTTCAGTTGTATTCAAAGACAAATGTGTTTCTGGTATTCAAACAGAAAAAATCCATTCTTTCCTTCTATGCCCTGAGAAGATGCCCAAGGGATTTATCTCTACTCCCCTCAGTATGGAATGTTGCCTGGAAGTTTGAGGACTATGTGCAAGAAGTCTCATTTCATTGTGTATCAATTGGTGTATTTTTTAGCTGGGTAGCATACAGGTTTATGGCAGTAAATGTCAGTCTTTGCTCCTTAAAAGTTGTACTTGATTATGCTGAAAGAGGAGGCGGTAAATAAAAAAAAGGTATTGTAAATTACTTTGATTCTGATCTTCAATCTGACTGAAGTGATAATGGAGATTTTGGTAGTTTATTATCTGGGAAATTTGGACTGTTTGGTACTGAAGCAGGTTTGCTGTGTGTCTCTGTAGAAGAAGATGCAAGTACTTCAAAAAATGTAGCATGGTGTTGATCTTCAAAACGGGATGAAATAAAAAATACTTAATGTATCCAAGTGTTAAGCAGCTTACACAGTCATTAGTAATCACAGGCATAAGAGGAAGTGTGAAGTCAGTAGGCTTGCAAAAGGAGGCTCTGGGTGTTTCAGTGTATGATTACTTAGAATGAATAATCTGTTTTATTAATAGATCATGTCACGTGGAAATGTGCAATGCGTATAAGTAATGCCTAATTTTAAACAATGGTCATGTAGCTGCCTTTCTTTTTCTTGGTATTCTGCCCTTTCTAGGAATGTCTGTCAAGTTTTAAATCCCAGATCCTGTAAATTCCTTGTCAAGCCTTGTCAGGCTTTTTGCTTCATCAGGTGTTCCTCTTCTCCTTCCCTTCACCATGGTATCCACTTGTGATACCACTTTTAATGTGTGCTGTAGCACCATCCGTATTTCTAATCACTGTCTTCTGGCTTTGATATTGAGTGATAATTTTTTGTGATTGGTATTAACTACTTCTGTAGAAGTCTTTGTGTTCAAAGCAGCTCACAATCTATTGAATGCTTCAGGGACACCTTGTTGAGGTATGAATGAGGTGGTATGTGTATAGTGAGAACTAGTTAAGATTCTGCCACTTCCCTATGTAAGGTATGCAGAAGCCAGCTGAAACTTGGTAAATGTATTTTAATGGTGCAAAAGAAATATATTTTTTAAATTTATTTTTTTTACTTGCTACAAGATGGTGGTAGATCTCGGTGATCAATAGGATTCATTTTTTGTCTCCAAGTCCAGGCTTCTCCAGCTTGCTTTCTTTGTGGCCCTGGTGCTCTGGAAGGCTGACCTACCAATAAATGCTGTAGTCACATTCCTCTGCAGGCAGAGGACATTCATATGAAACTGTGGTCCCGAGGGTATTGTTTTTTTACTTGTCTTGACTTCAGTGGTTTCACTGGAAGTTTTGCTTCAGAAATTAATATAAACAGTGCTACTGCAATTTTGTAAGAATTGTCCCCGCAGTAACTTCTTACAGCTTTGTATGGTAGCAAAATTAGAATCGGTCTATGCAAACATGATGTGGTTATGGTGTTACTGGGCCTGAGGGAGCTTTCCAGAAGAACAGGAGGCTGTGTTACTGAGCTGCTATCAGCTGCAGTCAGAAGCCAGTGGCAGCTTCATTGTTCCTAGATGCTGGAGAACAGAGTAACAGACTTTGCTGTGTTTTATAAGTGTCTGAAGCACAAAAGTCTGTATGCAGGCAGGTTATCTTCAAACTAAAATACCTGTGGTTTTCTAAACCTTTCAAAAAGGTGTGAAAGCAAAACTCTGGTCATAAGTGACTTCTGAAAGTGGGTTAAAATAAACCTTTATTCTGATGTTGTTTTGATGTGTTTGTTAGCTTTGAAGGCTGCTTAGTTTCTCTGGCATTTTTCCACACTTCTTGTGTGAGCAATTAGTGTACGTGACGCAGCCTGTATACAGTGGAAGAGTCTAAATAAAGGAGCCCGAGACACCTAGAAGAAGACTGAGTTTAGTTTGTTGTGTGAGCTCTGCTTTGCTAGCCATCTAACTACTCTGCATTCTGTCAAAGGTCCTGCAGAGGTGTTCCCTTTATAGTGTAGAAGGGCAGGTACCTTGAGACTATGAAGTGATTTCTGCTTCTCAGTGCTATCCTCTTATGGATGAGGGCTTAGAACTTCTGAAGTGCTGGAAAGAATGTCCTATTATGACCACGGCTAAGGACCTTGGGTTTATCTAGCTTGGAGAGAAGGAGGCTGAAGGGTAAACTCATTGCTCTCTACAGCTTCCTGAGAAAAAACTGCACCATGGGAGGTTTAGACTGGATGTTAGGAAGCATTTCTTTACTGAGAGTGTGGTCAAACACTGCAGCAGTCTTCCTAGGGAGGTGGTTGATGCCCCAAGCCTGACAGTGTTTGAGACATTTGGACAGTGCCTTTAAGAAACACACTGTAACTTTCGGTCATCCCTGCTGTGGTCAGGCAGTTGGACTATGTGATCATTGTAGGTCCCTTCCAACTGAAATACTCTGTTCTGTTCTAGAATTCTAGATGCAGTTTCTGTCCAATTCTTATAGTAGAAGAGCTCCTTTTGCTGGAAGTAGTAAATGCCATGTATTTTAGCAGTTAGTAATAATGCCCTGCGTTATGAGACAAGTGGTGCTTTCTAAAACTGGTAAAATGGGCAATGGGAAAAGTAATGCCAGTGTTGGCTCCTTTCCTCCCAAACATCACCTTGTATTTATGAGCAGAATCAATGAGGAGGTAAAATCATTGTTACTCTTCTGGTTTGTCCAGTAAAGGTGTTAACTAGATGTAGGAACGTAGATTATTCAAAATATTTATTGGAAAGTTAATCTTCAGATCACACTGGGATCCAGTTGTTCAGAGTATCTTACCAGAATGGTAGTGACCTGCTGTGTACTTGTGTTCATTGTGAAATGAAACCATTATCTCATTATCCACAGTGTGTTTCTTCAGTGTTTCATAATCACATATTTGATTTCCATTCCTCATTTTCCTCATAGTAAGAGCGAAAATGTGAGCAATTAGTAGATAGTTTGTGTGTCTTAATTGTTCTTTTATCCTTCACCCTCTGCAAACACACAGGAAGATCGTGGCACGCTGGTTCGTTATGGATATGCTGCCTAGGTTTCCATGTCACAGGATGTTAACAGTGATGACATATGTTTGAAATGGCATTTGATCAAGTCACTGAGCAGATACCTGACCAACCTGTATAGGTCACTTTCTTGCTCTCCTTGGCAGTGAGAATTCCTGCAGTTTTCCTGTCCCTTTGTGCAGGTATGCTTAAGAATTGTTATCAGTAGTGATTAACAGGTAACTCCTGGAAACTTGTGGATCATTTGGCAGATGGAATGGGAAAGAGGGGACCAGACAAACTGAACAGAATAATTAGTACTTCAGTTATGGACTTTGTTTATCTATTGTTGCCCTGGTCTGTTGGTCTCTTTTGTTTGAGTAATGGGGCTTTGTCATTGAGTAACTTCATCAGACAGTCCTTGAACTATCAGTGTGGTCAGTTAAGGATTCCTTGTCAAAGGGAATCTTTTGCAAATGGAATTATTGATTAATTTTGCCAGAGAAGTTAAGAGTACCTCATCTCTTAGAGGGAGCTGAAGGCTTGCACCCATTCCCTCTGGTCCTGTCACACATCACTAGGGAACTTTCCAATGGTTTCATTCCTGTGAACCTATGCAATTCTTTGCTGTTTTCCTTCCACCTGCTGCCTGTCTCTACTGTCTTTCTACAGAACACTGTGTGGTGCCGTGACCTTTTGTCCATTGAACTCCCCATGCCTTTCCACACTCTCCAGTTCATGAGTGGTGCATTCATTATTCTTGAATTTGAATGGGTGGTATTTATCTGCTGGGTATTAGTGCTTTCCTCTTTTCCTGTATCCATGGCTGTTATAAATATTTCTGCAGGTCAACCTGTGACCTAAGTTTGAGCAGAGGAAGGCTATCTTGGCTTCGGGCAGGAAAGTTGTTGTTGCCTGTCTTTTCCAGGTTTTTGGGGTAATGTGTTGGATGGTAGTTAGAGAGCTGACTACTTAAAAATGACTTCAATGTTCCTGTTCTTCTTTTCAAAGGGATTAACTACTCTCCTGAATACATTATCTCATCAGAGCATGTACCAGCATCTCATTTCCTTTAGGGTTCATTTAAAAGATCATTTTGAGATAATATTCCTTGCTAGAGTGTCTTTAATTGTTAAACAAAAAAAACCCAAACCAACAAACAGGTGAACACCACCCTCCACCCCTCAAAAAAAAAACCCAATAATAAAAAATATATATATATATATATCCCCAAGCAAATAAAGTAGTAAAAATCCATGGGTGTTGCTGTCACTTTTATAGTCTGAGTCTGACATAGTTCAGCATAACAAAAGTGAAGAGGGGAGTACGTGAAAGGTGAATTAGGAGAAGGTCCTTTGGCTTCATTAGTTTATGTATAGACTGGTAGCTGTTACTTTTTTCTACAAATATAGTTATCAGGGAGTGGGGTTTTTTTGTTTGTTAGTTTGGGTTTAACAATAATCTGCATCATGCTTTCCAGCTAAACCTTAGCAAGGGGGTGACTTAACTTCTAATTGGAGACTGTTTAAATGTCATAGGCTATTTTGGAGATTATTTGGCTGCAGTAATGAAAGAGATTATATCATTCATGAAACTTCAGATCTCCCTTCTACTTGAACTATATAAATACAAGGAAATATGGTTTCCATATTTCATAATGTTGCATCAAGTCGCATAAATAGAACCCCAGATCTGTAGGAAACATTTCTAAACAGTAAAAGCATTTTTGGACTTCCTTGATGACCTAGAAATGACTTCAGACTGTCCCAGTCCCAGGTATTCCACTGGGACACAAAATTTTTTAAAATAGAGAGTGCAGAAAGTCTACTGACCAATTAGTTGTGTGGAGGTCACCATTTAAATGAAGCAACTATAAACCTTCCTTTTAAATGAGCATAGGCCTTTAGAAAGAGACTGATTCTTGATGAACATTCTATGATTTGCCACTGTTAAAATGGTAACTGGATATTGAAGGCTTTTTCTGAGCTGAAGAATATTACAAATACTTTCAACTTAGTGTTGTTTTGTTTTGTTGCTTTCTTTGTGTCTGGGGGGGGGGGGGGGGGAACCCAAAATTTTCGGGTTTTAAGTACACGGTTTGGTTTTTGCAAATGAGGTAGATTATGATAGAGACCAGTAGGACTAAACAGAGGTAGACCAGAAACAATACTCTTTCTTCCTACACTGTCTTCTGTCAGTTGCTGAGAAAGAGAAAACAGTAAGATCCCAACAGATTAACACTCCTGGAAGTGCCTTTTTGAAGGAAGTCATCTTCATCTTTCATTCAATGGAATGTAACTCAGGTTTTTAATCCACAGCTTCTTTACATCTGTTCCCGAAGTATGCATCCCTATCTAGGGGGGTTTATGAAAGTTTGAGGAATAACTTGTCTCACAGAGGACTGCTGTCAATGTTGCTTTGTCCATAAACTTTATATCCTCATTTAGGATGGTGCTAAGTTGAATGCCATAGTTCTATTGCTAGAGTTGGCTTGCTCAGTATTTTTCCCCCTTTTTATGGAAATTAAGGAATTGAGTATTCTAGGCATAGAATTTAGGTTTTTGTTTTTTTCAGAGATTCTGTCCTCATTTTTGCAGTCCCTGCTTTCCCAAAGGTGGTAATAAGAAATGTTCCATCTAGGTTTTCCAGGAGAAAATCATTTAGTGTACATGAGATTCACGTAGAAGAAAAAAGTATGTGTGAGAACTTCAGCTCAGTTCAATTTTCTACATTGCCCGCATTTTATTTTTGCATTTCATTTTGTGTTCTGTGGCTTATTGCAAAGAAATTTGATACACCAAGTGTTTGAACAATGTGCAAAATAGAAGATAGAAAAAAAGATTGTGGGTCACCTCCTTATTAGCAAACAAATGCTTCTGAAATTACTGGTGCCAGAGCCTCGTTCTCACTCAAATATCTGTTGGCATTGATCAGGAGATGAGAGGTGTAGACTGCCCACCCCCACAGCATAGCTGAACGAACGCCTTAATCAAACAATGTTTAGCATATGGAATATGTGCTCAAAAATAGGTATGTGACTATATAATGAAAAATGCAAATCTTTTCAGCAAATGTAACCTCAGTTTGACAGAGTTGGAAACATTTCAAAGAAATCTGAGTAGTACTAAAATGTTATGACACAAAAACAACTCCCGTGGGTGTATCTTCATTCCTGTTCTTGAGTTTGTCTTGCCAGATCATCAGCATCTTGACTGGCTCCCACAGCTGTTTTTCTTCTCTATTGCATCTGAGCTCTTAACAGATTCTAAATTATAAATACTTCAAATACAGATGTCTTTTTATCTACATACTGGACAACTTTTTAGGCCGATTCCTTTTTTCTCATTTCTAAAAATGTTTATTTGGAAAACAATAACTCAATAATAGAGTTTTGGAAAAGGAGGCTGGAAGAGATTTGAGAGCTTATCTGGAGTTCTATAATAAAAGGCAGTTTGAGATCTTTTAAAAATAATAATTTATTAAAAAAAAAAAAAAAAAATCCCCAAATAGTTTTCAGTCTTGTTAGGCCATCTGTATAGGTGCTTAACTATGCTTATGGTTACATTTTCCTAGAAATTAGCCTGAGTTGAGCCTAAATCCTCTGTAGTTTGAGTCTATCTGTTTAGGGAAGTGTATTCACTTGCCGTTTGCAGCAGCCTTCTATTTACGTCTCCTTTCAGTCCTGTGAAGCCTGAACAAGTCTATTTAAATCTCTCCACAGGTTGTTTTTTCAAGGCCTTTTTTCATTTTTTGTGTAGATCCTTTTGGACTTCTTCCGGTTGTTCTATGTCATTTGTTGATGTTCTTTTCAAAACAGGTTGAGATATTTGTAATGCTAAGCAGAGTAAAGAGCTTATTCTGCTTGTTTTGCAGTGCTGTGACTTTGCACGGATTCTTTTCTGCTCTAATGCTACCTAATACTTGGTTTCCATTACAGATTAGTATGGTTGATTATTTACGGCCAAAATTGTGCTTTGCACACAATTTAATTCAACTCCATCTGATGCTTTTAAGCCTTTCTTAATTTTTATACCACTACCCCCCCCCCAAAGATAAGTTGGTTTTCTGATTGACAAGTGTTTGCAGTTTTTAGTGTCTACCTGCAGATTTAATTAGTCTACTTGCTGTCACCAAAATACTTGATAAATGTTTCCTGTTGTTTTGGTATGTTTCAGTTAGTAGGCCTGTATCTAATACATCACGATTTGAGGGTGTTTCATCAATACCTTTTTTGTTTTGGTACAATTTGGATATTGGCAGGTAGTCTTCAGCAGCTTGAAGATCAGGGTTAATGCAGAGTAACTGGCTGTATCCAAACCTAACAGCCAGTGTGAGCTGTGCTAATCAGCTGGGTGCGGTGCAGCTCACCTGACAGACCACATCTGTTAGTTGCAGGCAGCTAAACAAGTCATTAATAATAGGGCATTTTGATAGTACCTGTTGTGGAACAAGCCTTTCACTC
>JANIJG010010884.1:0-16757 GCA_024611175.1 Megaceryle torquata | reverse complement strand
CCTCTAGTTTTGGTCCATTCCCTTTAGACCTACCACTACCTGACAGCCTAAAAAGCCCCTCCCCAGCTTTCTTGTAGCTCCCTTCAGATACTGGAAGGAAGTATGTATGTAGAACTGCTTGCTTTTGTTAGTGCCTGACTTCTTGCACTGCCTTAAGCTGTGACCTCTGTCCCCTGACAGCCCACTGACGTTGCATTAGAAGCTCTGAGTTCTTGTGTGTGGCTGGGGTTGAGACTGGGCCAACACTAATTGAAGTTAATTGTGCTGTGAAAAGGTGCTCTTTAAGCCTCACCAACTGCCACTGTCCACACAAGGGGAGTTTCCTAGACATATAATTTTTTTTCTGGAAGCAGGGTGATGGAAACACAAAGACCAGAGCATAGCTTGTCCTGCCTAGACAGAGCTGCAGACCCTAATCCAGCTATTTTTCACACAGGTAACCTGCAGAAGCCAGTGGAAGCACAGGCATTAGGGGTTTAGAGTTGTGGAGCTCATTGTAGGACTGCTTTAGAAAAGACTAAAATCCTGCAATTATTCTAAGTAACTTACTTCTAGTAGCTACTAAAGAAACTGGATAAAGATTGTCATTAAAGACTGTTGTAAAATCTTAAATGCTGTTTCTCACGTCTCCTTTTCTCAGAGTTTAATGATTTCATTTTGCCTTCATCTTTTCAGCTGCCCTCCAGGACACATGCTCGTGGAGAATGCCACCAGTAGACGCTGCATCTACACTGCATGTGCTGAAAGGCCCTGTAACTATGGTACCTGCATCTCACAGTCACCAACCAAGTTCCACTGCCACTGCCCTGATGGCTACACTGGACGTAACTGCGAAATCGCCCTGGCGATCTTTCACAAGGACACAGGCCTGAGCTTTAGTTCCATGTTTGCCATCTGCATTTGCTTTTTGGCGCTGCTAGGTAGTTATGGCAACTACATCTTGTATTACCTGTGGTGAACTCATTTATCCATCTTGTCCTGAGTAGTCGTCATCTCATCCTCCTGCTGAAAAACTCATTTTCCTAATGGAGACTTGACTCTGCCTTCACTTTTTTTTTTTTTGCCATGGTCTCAGCTCCATCAGTAGCTTACTTTTCATCCCCGTGTGCATGTGTTGCTAAGTAAATCAACACTTGTAAGCTACGGACGGTGTCTGCCAGTTTATTTTCTACATGTTGTCATGTCCTTGCTAAGGAACTGTTGAGATGCATAACTGGAAGCATATTCAATTGAACAGCAGGAGTGGAAATTGCTGCCAGATAAGGACTGTATGAAATGCAGCTGAGCAGGAAACAGATTTCTCAGTCTAAGAGAAATACACTGTCTGGTAGGAACACACTTGCTCAGACAGGAGCAGTCTCTCACATCTTAAACTTGGCGTCACAACTCCTCACAGCTGCTTTTGGCTTCCACAGCCATTTTCAGCCTTAGGCTCAAAAAGGAGAGAGGCAAAGAAGGATCTCCCTAGTGAGGAAGCAGCACATCTTTGAGTCCTTCTTCTTTATTCAGATTTCATTGAAGCTTGCCTGAGCAAGAACGTAGGATTTTTCTCATAGCTTGCAGAATTAAATTTCATCCAAAAGTTTTATTAAGAGTATGAAAATATCTCGTGGACTATGTTGAATCCATCTGTGTAGCTACCTGCAATACCATCACCCTCCCCAGCTCTGCTAGATATGATGTTTGCCATGCAAATACAAACAGCAAACCAGGTGGGAAGATAACTGGTTTCACAGCTTTTGGAACCCCAGTTAGTTGAGGTTGCTGATCGATCATTATGCTATAAAAGGGCTTTTTTGGTTTTTTTTCTTTCCTGCTGTGTCAGAGCAGTTTTATTGTGAGCTGGCTTTGTGTTGCTGTCTGTGCTTGATTGAACTTGACTGGAAAACCAGTATCTTTTACCTAATGATCCTGCTAATCTTATACATCTGTGTCAGAAACAGTTGTTTTTAAGGCAGTGGTGTGCATAGATGTGAGGTTTTAAGTAGATGTTGTTAATGATGGTATTGCCGCACAACTGTAACTTCTGTTGGGACAATTTGTAATAAAATTCCTTGTTCTTGAGACTTCAGATGCTCTTTCTCTTATGCAGCCTCCAGATTAAGTGGTAATGCACATAAAAGTGATTAATTCACACAACTTGGAATTTTAAATTCAGAAGTTTCCAATAGATTAGGAAAGCTGCTTTTCTGACATCCGATTACATCTTTCCAGTTGAAATGTGGATCTGTTTTGCGAGTAAATCAATATGATGCTTTGCTTTTATCCTGTGGACCTTCCCCACCCTTCCCTTCCAGGAGGGGATATCAGCTGCTTTTATTCAAAGCCTTGGGAGCTTGCAGCTGCCCGGACAAACGCAATGGTTCAAGTGAACAATAAACTTCCCAGGATGCTTGCAGTGATGCACTGTTGACAGCTCAGGGCTGGAAGAGAATCGGGCAGGAGCTTATGCTGTTGGTGCCTGCATGCAAGAGATATCGGCTTCAGTGGGTACTCCTGGTTTATTTTGTTGGAACATGGGTTATATTCATCTAGTCTTGGCTTTCTACTAGTGGTCACAGAAGACCAGGAGAGATGTAGAAGATTAGAAGAATTTGAGTATCTCAAAATGAGCTCATCTAAAAAATGACTGCCAAAAAGTTAGTGCGTTTGAAAAGCTGTGCGACATGTCCTGTTAATGGGCAGGGGGAGTAAGGAGGAAGAGGTGAATAATCCACATCTCAACCACATCAGTTCAGTTGGGGTGTAGCTATGCGGTGCAGTGCACAAGCCTCATGTGCACTGGTTTGAGTCCCAAGGTCCTCTAGATGCTGCTCCCCAGAACTGCACTCTGCTGCGGAGGTGTTCTGCAAGAGATTCTTTAATTCACTGCCTTGGTACTTCAGGGTACCCAATGGTCTGAGGTCTTACTATGAGCGCTTAGCAATTTTTCTGGAGCTGCCAGCGCAGCGGTACACCAGTTTCTGTTTACCTCATGCTCAGTATCTGATGTTGGAGGTTTATACCCATTGCTGTCTAGAATGCACATTTACACACTTAAAGAAAAGAATGTTTAAATTCATGGATGCTAAGGCAAAAATGCCTGTTTGGTTTTTTTTTTTCTTACTAAAATGTACAAAAGTGATTTCCTCTTTTATCTGTTGCCATCCTGTGCTTCACGTATCTGTTACTGTCAACACATTACTTAAGTGCTACCCCTTTGTGTACATTTTCCCTGCCACAAGGTTTAACTTGGTACAGTAAACAGGTCTCTGAACACCTCTTGGGTCAGTCAGTTAACAACTTTTAAAACGTTCTTTAAAGGCTTTTTCTACTGCATTTGATATTCACTTGCAACTCCGTTGAAGAGTGCAAAAACCAAATGCAAACTGCAGCCTCGCCGGCCCTGGCTGCAGAGCAATGCCACGGCGGGAGAGTGGCCCTGCAGCACTGTTGGCCATTTGATTCTCCATTATGATCTCCTCTGCTCCTGTGTTTTTACACAGCTCTGCTCAGCTCTGCGTTCTTGTGGGCTCGCTGCAAAACCCATGAGGGTCTGAATGGAGGAGTTTGCCGTGTACCTGCACAGCGTGAGGATTTGGAGGACAGCAGAGAAAATATCCTCAACTACAACGAAGAAGGCGGTGGGGAACAAGATGAAGTAAGGATCATTGTGTTACGGTACAGTTAAGAGGACTGGAGGCTCACCATCCTTATGAAAAACTACTTTCTGCTTGTCCTTTCTAACTGAGGACCTGAGCCTTTGTTCTGCTGATCAATTTCTGCAATTAGGAGCTGAATTATTTGCAAGGTTACGCACTCAAGGGTGTGTGTTTCCTAAGCGGAGGTTAAGCGCCTATCAATTTTTAAGTTGGTTTAAGTCATCTGTGCACATTCAGAAATGCTTGTGGAGGGAGTTTAGCGGTAAAGAACTAACAGCTGATGGGTTTGCTTTCATGGAGCCACTGAGGTTCATGGTGGTAATTGGTGCTGTGGCACCTTGTGAGACCCTGACGTGAACTGTTCCTTATGGACAGTTGCTGGAGAGTGTCCACAACAGCAGTAATTACAAGGGTGGTTAAGGGACTTGAGCATCTCCCCTGTGAAAAAAGGCTGAGGGATCTGGGGCTGGTTAGTCTTTAGAGGAGAAGACTGAGAGGGGACCTTATTACTGGCTATAAATATCTGCAGGGTGGGTGTCAAATGGAAGGGGACAAGCTCTTTCCTGTAGTGCCCAGCAACAGGACAAGGAACAATGAGTATAATTGTAGAATCACAGAATCATTATGATTGAAAAGGATGTCTAGGATCATAAAGTCCAACCTTCATCCCAACATCTCCTTAACCACTAGACCATAGCCTCAGGTGCTACATCCACTTGTTTTTTGAACACTTCCAGGGATGATGACTCCACTACCTCCCCGGGCAGCTTGTTCCCTCGGCAGCTTGTTCCAGTGCCCAACCACTCAGTGAAGAATTTCTTCCTAATATCCAATCTAAACCTCCCCTGATGCAATTTGAGGCCATTTCCTCTCGTTTTATCATTAGTAGTTTGTGAGAAGAGACCAACACCAGCCTCGCTACAACCTCCTTTCAGGTAGTTGTAGAGAGCAGTAAGGTCTCCTCTCAGTCTCCTCCAGACTAAACCACCCCAGTTCCTTCAGCCTCTCCTCATCAGGCATGCTTTCCAGACCCCTCACCAGCTTTGTTGCTCTTCTCTGGACCCGCTCCAGCGCCTTGAGCATAAAATCAAGCATATAAGGTTCCACCTCAACATGAGGAGGAACTTCTTTCCTGTGAGGGTGCCTGGCCCAGGCTGCCCAGAGAGGTGGTGGAGGCTCCTCTGGAGACTTTCAAGCCCCACCTGAATCTGTTCCTGGGTGACCCTGCTGGGGCAGGGGGGTTGGACTGGATGAACTCGAGAGGTCCCTTCCAACCCCTACCATTCGATGATTCTATGAATAATTGAGACTTGTTAAGCAGTGGAGGTACTACAATTGCTCCGCGTAAGCCCTAGAGCACATGGTGGTTGGCCAAGAACCTTTCTGCAAATCTGTAGTTTTGGAGAGAAAATACAGCAGGAAACACAAGCTGTATTATGCTATCAGAACGGACCAGATGATACCCAAACCAGCGAATGTTAACACTTCTTCTGGCTGTTCTAAGGATTTCCACTTGTCATACAAAGCCCGAACTTGGAAAGAAAACTGCAATATTATAGAGCAGCGACTTGAATGGGTTATTTGATGACCCACAGGCCTTTGTTAGGTTTAGAAAGGGCGGAGGCGCTTCACTGCCACCTTTGGAACTATTAACTTCATGGATTCCAAAGGTGATGTGACTCTGCAGAGGTGATAATAGTCGGAGCACTAATGTGAAGGGTCAAACAAAACCAGTTATTTAAAAAAAAAAAATTGAATGTCACCCGTCCCAAAATGCCAGATATCATCAAGAACTTTTAGTTATAAAGTATAAAGGTGTTTTACAAGGCCACCTGAGAAAATATTCTTGTTGAGTATCCTTAGTTTCTTACTGAATTAGTGTGAACATAGTAAATACAGGGACATATCCATGTGGTAACACAGACAGCTCTATGCTTAAATCCTGTTTTCCTTAATCAGATTAACTTCCTCTGCAATACTTTGCAGTTTTACACCCAGGAGGTCTATAGATTGAGGAAATCCACCATTGCCATGTGACGTGTTTAATTACTTTTTGAGAGTTCTTAAAATATACCCCTTGATTTATGCAGTGGAATCAAAAGTGACTTGATGATGATCTTCATCTGAGGCTGTTACTCTGTCTTGAAGAAATGCTGCCTGCAGTGAAGCCTCTGTGGGTTCTTTAAACTCCTCTGAAATTATGCCAATTTTACAGTTGCTGGGATTGCAGATGAAACTTTCCAGTATCCTTTTTAATAAACAATTACTTGTCTAGATTTTAAAAAACCCAAATACACAAGCCACAATTACAATACCTTTATTGTATTCTAGTGTTAACAAAAGGATTGTAAGGGTGCTTGGACAAGAGAGTATTGTCGTTGTAATGTAGGGCTGTGGGGACAAGAGGCTGTCTTAATAAGGAGTTTCTGCACCTAAACCTCTCCCTCTGAGACATTAGGAGTTCATAACAATTGTAGTAGATGATTGCTCTGCTGAGTATGTACTTGAAGCAGCTAAAGAGCAGATGTTGGAAGCCAGCTCTGAGGCTGGAGGCAAGGATCGACTTGCAGGATGCCAACTAAGAATGAAATATCAGAAGAAACGTGGCAGTTTAATAAGAAACTAAGAGCAGTGAGGGGTGATTTGAGTATTACCCAGTTCACTGAAGGGATGATCCTCAAATCTTACTTGGACAAACTCCCATTGAAATTTGGTATGATGAGAAAAGTTGCTGTATCCATTGATTATACCGGTAGCTGTGCTACTGGGAATGCTCACAGCAGGATCACACTGTAGCCTGCACTTATTTGGAACACACCTAAGCAAGGCATCCATGCTGTAGGTGTCCCTTTGTTCATCACTCCCAGTATTTACTGGATGGATGGATGGATGGATGGATGGATGGATGGATGGATGGATGGATGCTGCAGTCCTGTCCCAAGCCCTAGTCTTGCTACTTAGGTGGCTTCTTGATTGCAGGTGGTTTTTAATCTGAAGCAGTTCTCTGCTTCTGGTTGAAATTCAGCAAAACTCACCAAGGGATGATCTCATATAAAACGGCATGAGAGAATAAACATCATCTTTAGGGAAGTGCTGCTTTGACAGCTTTGCCATTGATGGCTACTCTCCAGAAGAGCAGCAGGAGCAAAATCGGTTATTACGCCTTTACTGTAATGAATTCTGTCTCACACAGCCTGTCACCATCCTACTTTGGCCTGTAAATAAGCCCAGAGACACAACCTATGGATTGTAGGAAGGTGAAGGATGCTGGAGGACTTTCTCTTGCCGCTGGCATGAAGATCAGTTAATGCAATTAACATGCACAGCATCAGCAGCTTTAGTAGCAGGAATTGCACTTGAGGAACTGCAGCACTATGAGCATGAGCATCAACTGCTTTGCACAAGAAGGGGATTAATTTTACTTTATTTTCTTTTTGGTAATAGGCAGGTACTTGGCTTTTACAATCATGTCACTACTGTATAACCTAAATAGCCATTATACCACAGATGGATAAAAATTTAGCAGAAATCCCAGTAGATGTTTGAGCTACTAATGCAGATATATTTCTTTGAATGCGCTACTTGCGAGTATCCTGTGTTGCCAGACTTGGTCTCTGCGTTTAATGACGATAAGAGAGTCGGTTCTGAATTCCATAACAAAACTTAGGGCGTTTTCATTCTCATTTCATTCATTCTCGTACAGCTTCTGTTACAAAATGAAGACTTTATTTTGACCCCCACTGTAGTAACACAGGCTGCCCCAATCCTCACATGGTCTCATTGGCTTTAGCAGGTTTTGGCTTTGGTAGGTGTGTTGCAGGTGGTGGAGCTGGTTGAACAAGCCAACCCCTGTGTTCACACTGAAGGGACTGCCTTGGGATTGTCCCTTCTCTATTTCCACTAGAATGTGAAATTTTGGGACCTATAGTGACTATTAACATGCACGCTTTCTCACACCAGGATGCATACAACATGGCAGAACTGCAGGTGTCCATTCAAACCAGCCCAGCCTATTCCCTCTAAAAGACAGAAAACCCAACAAAACTGAGCAGCTTCTTCAGCCAGGCATCTCCAGGCTTGCTGGAGTGGAGCGAAACAGCAGCGACAGCTGGAGGCTTGTGTACAGGCGTAGACTTTGGTCGGTACTTGTCAGATGTTGTCAGAGATGCCAGCTATCATCCCCAGGCCATGCCCCAGGACTCCCCACGGGTGTTTTGCACAGAAGGAGGAGGCTTGGTCACCAGCAGTCTGAGCACCCTCAGCTTCTGCGGGCTGGCTGAGGGCGTAACATACGATGACATCAAGGAGTGGGGGCCAAAGTTTGAGAAACTAAGTGAACTGTACTCACATGTAGATGCCTAAGACCTGTAGATTACCAGGTCTACCATTTTCAACAGTTTGGAAGCAAGAGTGAAGGATGGTATTTCATGCCCTTGTTATGTACCACCCCCAGCTTCCTTTTAACATTAGGATAGATGGTGAAATTCCCACTGACAAGCCGCACTTCGCATCTAATGGAACGATTCAGTAGTAGGAGCTACTTTCAGGACATTTATGTTTGATGATATAAACTTACTGGAAAGAATAAAGGGAGAACTTGAGGAACTCAGTCATTTACATAGAGTGTTTAAGAATATGATTTTTTTTTTTGGTCACTCTCAGAGATCCTGTGTACATCAGCTACAGCAGTGCCTGCAGCACGAGGAAAGCATGCCTGCCTGTACCGTTTCCAGTAGGAGCTTTAGCAGTTATTTGAAGAAAAAAAACCCCAAACTACATTGTCATTTTCTTGTGGAAATACAAAATCTGCATTGTGTTATTTCCATCTTGTTTTGCTGACTGAAAGAAGCATTGCAAGAATTAGGTTTGAGAAGGTGGAGATTGACTGTTTTCATAACTACCAGTGTAGCCCAGTAATGCCACACCAGGAAGGCACTACAATGTAGGAGAAAATCATCATCACTGGGGGGCAAAGAAACAGCATAAAACTAAAAGTGGCTGGTTGTAGGGGGTAGAATATTATGCTCTAAATCATCAGTCCCTTTTTCAGGTCATTTCACATCCACCTAGTCTTATATATATATTTTTTTTTTTTTTTATTTTTTTAAACTTGACAATATTTGGAAGAAGGCTCCATAAAATTAATTTTGCTATTTTTTGTTTTAATTGACACCACTTGTAGATAGAATAAAGTACAGCAAGAACACATTGTAACTGATAAAGACACAGCATAAAAATATGTAAATTGTATAGATTTTATCAGCTGATAATATGAATATATCATAGATTCTAAAATAATTTAATCTTTCAACTGATAATATGAATATATCACAGACTGTAAAATAATCTGCTATCAGCTGATAATATGAATATATCATAAATTGTAAAATAATTTAATCTGCTGTCAGCTGATAATATAGCACAGATTCTAAAAATAACTTAATCTGCCTAATTAAAACAAAGCATAAACCAATGTATTGTAAAAGACATTAAAAGTGCTTTACTTACAGCTGCAACAGGAGCTTGTTTTGGGAGGTCTGGCTTTTACTTTTCTTTATAGTAAAACCATAAGCAAACAGGTCCGTGCAGCCTGGTGGCTGGGCAGACCCAGATGAGCCCAATTCACACAGTATTTTGTTCCTGTGAGCATTTCTGACAAGACTTTGGAAACTCTTGAGCGCACAGTCTATCAGCTGATAGTTACACACTGGCAGGTGATGGGGCATTTTCATCTGGAAAAGCTAAATGCCACTTCTAGCCACAGTTTTGATTGACAGATGGTACCTAGTCCGTGGTTTTGGAATTGGACTGATATGTTTATCTGTGAGGAAATACTTTGCAACATTTCCCAGTCAGGGCAGGTTCTGTGCTTCATGATCACAGCAGTTACAAACAGACTACGGAAAATGAAGTAAATGCATATTATGCACAAAAATCTTTCCCTTCCCCAAACAGCAGTAATTCTGTCTGCACACCCTGAGTTCTTTTTGTACCTGTGGCTGTGCTGTCATTTTGGCTGGTTTTAATTTAGTCTGTAAGCTTCTCGGGGCAAGGACTATCTTTATTTGATTGTGAAGTGTTGTGCATATCTAAGGCACTGTATATGTAATAAATAAGCCTTCTCTATATGATGTCACTACCTTGCATATGTTTAAGGTTGAATAAAGCTTGGGCTCTGCTGATTTATATCTCCCTCAGCTTTCATCAGGTACTTCCACAGCCAGGAGTTGTGCAGGAGGTTCTGTGTGAAAAGCCAAGGGAAGCAGCAGTTGGTTCTAACTGGTGTCTGGACTTAAGCTCTAGTTAGACACCCAAAAGACCCGTCCCCATCTATGGGGGCTGCAGCTGCCTGGGGCCACAGACAGTACTGTTCTCAGCTAGCCAGCTGCTTTTGGCATATAACGTGCTTGTGGGTTTTGCAACAGACAATTAGTCTAAGATGGGAGAAATCTTTAACTTTACATTCAGCAGTTACTCAAGTTGGGTAATTTTCAACCCAGAGGGCTAGTACCTCTTCTGGGGTCTTAAGAGCTGAGAAGAAGCGGACACGTAGGATGCCCACCAGGATCCTTGACATTCACACTCTGCCACAGGACACGTGTCCAGTACAGAAGGAAGATGGTCAAAAGATGCCCAGGCTCTATATGCACGACAAACAGTGAGACCAATACATCCCAAAACACTCGTTATTTTTCTTCTACTTCCTCCCCAGCCTGCTGATCATTCAATCCCACTGAGGTTTGTGGCAAACTCAGGGGCACTTTGCTGTAGATGTGTCCAGTTAAACCAGTTACACCTGGGGAAAAAAAATTACTCTCACGTTCCCTGGAAGGTGCCCAGACTATTCCGTGGCTGGGATGGCTCTGTCCCATGAAGCGCTCAATCTAGCCATCAAGCACTTATCTAAGCACTGGGTGAGAGCAAAAGCCAGCCCAGCCCCAGCAGTGGTGTAGCCTGGTGACCGGGAACACTGGGGCAGCTGGGTTGTGCAGGCAGAGCTGCAGCCTTGCAGCTTGAGATGCTGGTCTTGAGCTGCTCTGTCACTGCTTCTTCCCCGGCTCCAGCTATGGCGCTGGTCTGTAACCAAGCACAGATATCCGTCACAGCTGCACCCTCGGAGCTGCTCCAGTTGCAGTGGCTGCAGTTTACAGCATGCAGGAGAGAAACTGAAGCTCAGAAACCATTTTAATGCTGCAGCTACACAAGTTCCTATGGCAATCTCAGCAACAGGACATGCTCCTCTGCAGCTGCCAGTCCCTATTAAAACCTACTTTTCCTCTTTCTAAGCTTTACTAATCAGCTTACTTAATTTACCTGGTTTAATTTGCACGCTGCTTTTAATTACTGTGCAACTGCTGGAATCATCGTCACTTGTTTTGCACTTAGATGGAGACACAGAAATGTTTTAGTACTTTAGCTTAGCAGAGCATAGCACTGATGTGGCTTCACAAAGGGAACAGCTGGACTGGCAACCCGCAGCCTGGGGGGGAAAATTAAAAAAAAAAAAAGGAATAAAAAAGGAATTTAAAAAAAAAAGAAAAAGAAAAAAAGGGAATAAAAAAGGGAATGGAAAAAAAAAGGAATGGGGAAAAAAAAAAAAGGAATGGAATTAAAAAGAAATCCTTGTGTCCCTAGGTGGTGGGATTTTCCCTAATTTGATACTTTTATGAATCTTCCCTGTTCTTTATAGACTTTAAACATGGAGTAAGACCATTTTATTTAGTATAAAATATTTGCAAAGGTCTGAAATTTCAGTAATCATGTGGCTATTAGTATTTAATCCGTCTGCCTGCCAACTACATTAATCCTGGTGGGTTTTTTTCCCCTTTTAAAATAACATTTCAAGTATGGAACATGTAGGCAAGCCATAGGAAAGCTGATTGGCCTGAGGTCTGACCTGATGCCTCGTACCAGCACGTTTGGAAGGGAGATGTGGCTGTGAGAGGATCAAATGAGGCAAGTAGAAAGCTGAGCATTTTCTTAATTACAGGAATGTTTAAAAGCCATGGCCGTTTCCTGGGGCTTTATTAGGCAGCACCATGCCATGGGGAACTTGCTGGATGAGGAGGTTTTGAGAGACTTGGTTCTCTGGAGCCCAGAATCCCCTCTATGCCAGCACAACCCAGTCTTAATTAATCTTAGAGGACTCCTGGCTGCACCCGATCAGCCCCTGTGCAGCAGGGAGTGCCCTTAGGCA
This sequence comes from Megaceryle torquata, assembly GCA_024611175.1. NCBI lineage: Eukaryota > Metazoa > Chordata > Aves > Coraciiformes > Cerylidae > Megaceryle > Megaceryle torquata. The sequence goes on along the minus strand of JANIJG010010884.1, from coordinate 4,919 downwards.
CAGGCACACCGTGCTGCCACCAGCACACACTTCTAAAAGCTTACCTAGCTTAGCACTTCCTCAGTCAAAGTGCTGCATACTTGTAATTTTTTTCTCCCTCAATGAATAAATATTTCATTGAGTAAAACTTGAGCTACAAGGTGGAAACAAGCAGATTGGTCAAAGCAAATTATATTTACTGAGATGGAGTAAATGCTGCTACCTACTGACCTTACTATACAGTGTATGGGTTGCTGCCTGGTAGAACACAAAGACAATTCAAACTGTGAAAACAATTAGATACATTATAACAAGATTGAGAAAAGTCACATCTTCCCTCTGAAAAACATTTTGCTATCCTCCTGCCCCCCTCTCAATCCATCCCAACAGGAAAACAACACAAAAGGTGACTTTCAAATTACACACTTTATTTAGTATCCAACAGTCATTACAGCTCTTTACAACAACATATTATAAAATAAGTACAGTAGCTCTCACCGGCAGAACACTGAAAATGAGAAGTGCAAGTACACTTTGGGATCTCAAAGGCTCTTCCCCCCTAAAACTATTCTGGGCTGCTTGGTAACATTCTGGCTCCGTGACCTAAGACAAGCAATTCACACCCCAGTTCCCTAGATGATGTGCAGTGCACCAGTCTTTGCAGGCAACATGCTTAAGATGTCACGGGGGTGCCAAGCCCAGGGCGAGTTACTTGTTAAGACTTCAGCACCTTCATTGCTTTAAGGGTGGCTCCTGGGGATGGAGAGGACTTAATCCATCGATCCAGCGGTGCCACAGTAGCCACTTGGAAATCAGGTGCTTCAGGATGACCTAGGTCAGCAATAGGTCAAGTTATTGATTAAAAAAGGGCATATTTTTAATGCAGTGACTATTGGTCACAACAACACACGGGGAGCAGAGAAAATCAACTAAACCACCACCTACCTCCTAGAAGTCTCACAGAGGAACTGCTTAGAGGAACTCCTGGAATTGTTTAAAAGTGTCACAAGCTACTAAGACTTTACAGACTGTGAGCAGCAAGAGTTCAGGGATCTCCACAATACTTTGTGTCTTATAACTTCAAATTGCTGGTGTGCTGCTGTGGGGGACGACTGTGTTGCAAGAAACCACATTACTGGGGTGGTTCTGGACCGTAACAGCCATTGGGTTTTCTGCTTTCCCAAGAACTCAAGGTCTGTTTTGTTTCCAAAAATGCAAAAAAGATTTGCACGTGGTGGTTTCTATGAAAAAGTTCAATTTCTCCTCTTGAAAAAAGCCTATTTAAAAAAATTTACTGTTGCTGTCAGGGATTCTTAGTCTCAGCTGTTACCTACAGATAAATTCTGAAAATGATAGAGCACCACTGGAGCTTGGAAGCTCTCCTTTCAACTAGAGGAAACTTACTGCACCTTTACAGAACAACAACATGAGCCAACACAGCCCAGACACACTTCACCTCATGTGTGCTTGTTTTCCATTACTGTAAGGCACTGGTTGAGGAATTCACTGCCCCATGCTTTCAGCAAGAGCAGGCATGCATCATTACAGGCCCAATTAAAAGTTTTAATACTGATTAAAATGTTTTATTATTGTATTATGTTAAACTGCAGTGGTCTCCAACCTCATTATGGAATAGGGGCTCGAAATGACTCAGGAGTTTCAACTGCTCAGTTTAACAACCTAGCTCCTGTCAAGTGTTTGATTTAAAGCCAGTGTGATTAGAGCACCCTTTCCTTCCGTGAAGGTGCAGAAAGCTGTTGAACGTTGTTTGATATTGATGAGCTTTTACTGAAAAGTGTTTGAGCATGTGACATAAACCATCTTAGTAATTTACCTTAGTACAGCTGAAAAGGGAAAACGTTTCATTCCTTTAGCTCAGTTAGTAAAATTAATCTCATTATGCATCTTGATTAAATTAAACATGGGGTTCGCTAGCGGTAGCACCTGAGCTTTCCCATCACTAGAAATTAATTGCAGTGGTAATTATTATAACCCAGTTATTTGCACAGGCCACAAAACACTCTTACAGGTGTTCAAATGGTAATTCAACATTGGCCTAGAGGCACTTGATTATTCTTCATAAGAAACAAATGATCCTAGTGGATGTCTAATTAAAGCTGGAGAGTACTGTTAGCCTTTCAATCAGACTTCATCATTAATTCCAATATAAAACCAAAGAGTTGCTAAACCACAGCAAGTCATGTGTTGTCTAGGGAGCAGTTCAGCAAGTAAATACAATTCACAAAGTTCTAGCTGGTAAAAAGAGAAAGGGTACAAACAAATCACAAAGTTCTCAGGATTGAGGCCTGTGCTTCACTTAATCTTCCCAGTCAATTTAAAATAACCGTAGTCTAGTTTTTAGTCTAGTGAGCAAGGATGGGATGATTTTTGTGCTAAAATACATAGCTCTGTTTCTGAAATAATATAAAGCTCCACTACCCAAAAACATCTAAGTTCCCTGCTGATTTTAGAACTGAATTGTCCTTTTGTAAGCTTGGCAGTGGTCAATTTTGGTATCCTGCTGGAATTCAGGTGGGGAGAAAAAGGATCCCCTGTAGTTCAGAAAGCAAATGCAGAAAAGTCTTGGGAGAATTCAAACTGAGAAATTTGTGGGTTTTTTTTGTCTGTTCTGAGCAGTTTACGAGGACACAAACATGCAACACGTATCAAGCATGCTCCAGCCTTTATTCTCATTAGAAATACACAGCACTCCGTCATCAAATGCTTAAGATTAGAAAACTCTGTGTCTGTATCACTAAAAATGCTGGACGATGATTAAAAGTTTCACTTTCCCAACATACTTGCTGATTTTGCCCTCACTGATGCTGCAATCACGCTTGGAAGCCTGGAAGCTCCTATCCACACACGTTCCCAAAGAATTCAGAAAAGAGGCACTGAAAGAGCACAATAATCTGGCAAAGAGGATGGGATTGTAAGACAAAAGTTAATTGTCGTGACTATTTTCAGGATTCCCAAAGATAATGCATACTCGGCGCAGGGGTAGCATGGCCTTTCATTGAATTGCTGTCATTTTATAGGGTCATTTTATAATCCAAACTGCTGAGCTGAACTCGAACTCCTCCTGCTCTTCTGCAGTGGCCACACAGGCTGCTCCTTTTGTGCTGTCCTCCAGTCGGTTAGAACTGGACAAAACAACTATATCCTGGGTATTCAAAAGGTCAGACTGTCTCACCAAAATGGGTCCCACTAGCATTTCTTTCTGAATCTGTGAAAATTTTGGCAACATCAAGAATATTATCGAAACTAAACTGTCTATAAAAAAAAAAAAGTAAGCATCACAGTAATTCAGCAGGAAACCATCAATGTAACGTGTCTTACAAATGTAATGTGTTTGTAAACTACTTCTGCATTGGGTTTTTTTAATGTGGTTCCTAACATTAAAATACTGAACTTGAAGCCATGGTTAGCAATGTTATTTATGCTTAGCAAGTTTGTAAACATGGAATGTTTTGTTTTGAAACACTCTAGTGAAGTGTAGGGTGTAAGAAGGCAGGTTTTTTTTAATTTCCTCACAGAAGCGAGGATACAGCGATGGTTTCAAATCAGGTTCATTCTCTCCCAAACCATCCATGATCTGTAAAGACATTGAACAGATTTGTGAAACAGCTTTAGCACATTTGCAGTTATAGGAAGTAACAAGAAGCTAAAAAAACCTCGACAATACAGGCTGGCCAGATTTGTTAGCAGTGACCACCGTATCAAACAAATGGGAGGAAGAAAATAACCTTTAGATAGTAAAGACTTGTAGTATCATCTTCATCAGGGAGGAAGCTGGTTTGCCAGAGGTACCCACCTGCTCTGGGTTACGTGGCCTGCTGCGGTCCCATGTTAGCCCTAGAAATGGTTGAAAACTCCCCTGGCACAATGGAGTAATAAAACCATCCACCAGTGCTGAGGGAATTGAAGCTGGGAAGTGATTTACACTCTGAAAAGGGGGTACTGTCAGTCCGAAGCTCATTGGGAAGGGATTACTTATTTTGCCCAAGCTGAATTCCTCCTCCTTTCAAATACCTTTGGAATTTTCAACTCCCATCAAATACCCTTAAAAACAAGCGGTGTTCAATCTGATGCTTTTGAGAATGTCTAAAGGCTCCACTAGATTTTTACTTCCCAACAGTCATGATGAAGTGAGCAGAACTGAAGCTCCTTCAAATGGTAACCCTATTTTGAAGAGAAGTTAAGCAGAAATGTATTTCTTTGATAATTCTTGTACAGAATACTTACATGGCCATTAGCTATATCCAGTAAGTCACGTAAGCGACAGCCTCTGCTGTGTCTTCTTTCGTAACAAATGCTGTCTTCCAGGATGACGTAGTCTGTGCCAAAGGATCGCAGTATTCTGTAAATGTCTTCAGGAGATCTTTTTGCATAGATCTGATAAATCTATAGAAGAAGAAAACTAAGCTGTGAGACACATCACTGCTATTTCTTTATTTGCTCTTTCACGATTCCTTTATCTTGAAACAGAGAAAGAATTGAGGTTGAGAATCCAGGGTATTAGAATTAAATATTTTTTAAAATGACAAAAAAAATTCCCTTTATTCAGTAGCCGCTTAGGAGTTTCTATGTTACAGCTACAATCATGTACTGCAGTACTACTGCTGGTAACAGAATGGTGCTGCTGGCTGCAGAAAGCCTTGGTAGATGCCTGTAAAATCAGAGAATCATTGAATTGTCAGGCTTGGAAGGGACCTTAAAGATCATCTGGTTCCATAGGCAGGGACACCTCCCACTGGAGCAGTTCCTCACAGCCCCATCCAGACTGGCCTTCCAAACTTCCAGGGATGGGGCTTCTGCCACCTCTCTGGGCAGCCTGTTCCAGTGTCTCACCACCCTCATGGAGAAGAACTTCTTCCTAACATCCAGTCTAAATTGACCCACCTCTAGTTTTGGTCCATTCCCTTTAGACCTACCACTAC